>OY744515.1:15818803-15863803 GCA_963556195.1 Sepiola atlantica
ATATCAAATAGAGCTTTATATATGATCATTTTTATTTACACAGACATGTACAAAATCTGCGACACTGGCATGTCGATGTGATCGATCAACAGTTATTATAAACTGAGATCTCATCAGGCAGAGTTAGAATGCGATCTTAACCTCAGATCATATTTGGAGAGAACCTCTCTTCAAATATGATCTGAGGTTAAGATCGGATTCTAACTCTGCCTGATGAGATCTCAGTTTATAATAACTGTTGATCGATCACATCGACATGCCAGTGTCGCAGATTTTGTACATGTCTGTGTAAATAAAAATTATCATATATATATATATTATAATAAAAGTATATATCTGTGTAACAGTAATATATATATATATATATATAACAACTCACCCCCATTCTTTTCTTCCCCTTTTCTAGTTGAATCCTATTCCGCGCTGACATCCAATTTCAACTTTATGCGACTCACCCCCCACATTCACACTCTTAGTTTTAACCGCACTCTTTCACCCCTTCCGCTCTTTTCTCCTCCCTCGTACCCGTCCCTTTCTCCCCCCCGCACCCCTTACCCGTTCCTTCCCTGCCTACTGGTCGCATATTAGTTTTTGCTTTTTCATTTTAAGCCGGCTTTCTCAACGGGCTAGCTTTAAACATTTTCGCTGCTTTTTTTCCCACTTTAAAACACTTTCCCTTGTTATCTCTGCCCAGGAAGTATTTTTAATGGCGAATATTTTCCACTTCAATCTTCTCTGAGCCTACCTGCTTCCACGAACGTACCTCTTATTGGACTTTTTACCCTTTTGGATTTTCTATTTTCGCCGTACCTGAAGTTGTGGCATCTTGGATTTTAACTTTGAATCCTATCTCATTATTTATTGTGCCGTTAATGACCCACCTATCTACATCTTATTCTCTCCGCTGGACTTTTCGACACCGGACTTTTTAGCAATCGGACATTTGCTTGCATTCGGGCAGAGTTTTGCCCAGCGTTTTCTTTCCCTACAAGTTTTATTTCTTTTTTTCAAATTTTAAATCTTGGCCATTGCCAACTTATCTATCCCAGCGACTTCCTCTGATGATAAGATTTTGATCTTTGAAAAGCCTGGCTTAAGGAAAATTTAACTTGAATAAATTGCCTTTTTGCGGAATATACCTTGCTCTGAGCAATTGAATTGAATTTTGATTTGGCTTTTGCTTCTCTAATTCCTTTCCATGCTTCTTCATATATATATATATATATATATATATATATATATATATATATATATATATATATATATTACTGTTACACAGATATATACTTTTATTATAATATAATATATTACGTGTATATTTTTTGTTGTAGCACTTACTTCAACTATGCCCAATACATGATTAGAACTTAGTAGTAGTTAAAAACTATACTTTTGTGTGTCATTCTATCGAAACTCTTCTGTCATAAGTATATTTAACTACTACTACTACTACTACTACTACTACTACTACTACTACTACTACTACTACTACTACTACTACTGTATTTAACAATGGTGAAGTTAATACTAAAAATATACATGTAATATTTGATCTCATAATATAAATAGCTAAACAATATAAAGATATTTCTGTTGACGATATACACATATTAAAGCATTGCAGAAAGTCCATACTTTTTCATAAAAATAACCTATGGGGCCGAATCGTAAACTATGATGTCGCAATGGGGTTCCACGATGGTGTGGTGGTATGCAATTTAACAGCGATATATAATTAATCGGTTTTCATCTATAATCAACAAGAGAAATATTGATATTTACGGGGATTCATATCATAATATTTTATAAAACAGTTGGCAGAAGTTTACATAAAAAGAAAAGAAATAACACATATATTTAGAAACTTAGGTTTGACATAAACATAAAAATGAATATGAAAGAAGTTATTTTAAGGCATACACTTTAATTTATACAATGAAACATATAAGCCTAATATAAAACAACACAATAACTACACGTATATTAATAAACGATCTAACGATCCACGCGCAATTTTTAAACAAATCCATACATTAATAATATATGGATTTGTTTAAAAATTGCGCGTGGATCGTTAAATCGTTTATTAGTATACTACCCACTAATTCCACAAATATAAATATATCCAATCACCACAAAAGAGAATGTGAGACATCTTTAGAAAAACAGCAGATGATACATTAACATTAAATAAAAATAATCACAGAAACAAAAATAATAGAAAATGAAATATAATCAATCCACTTTATAACAGCGAAGTAAACACATATATTAGCAAAACAATCTTTAGGATAATAGATACACTTTTCCCTAAAACAATAATCTATCTTACATTATAGCAATAACATTAAACTTATTTATTGTTGCATGGACCACATGATTCTTATCCTTTGTTATTTGTACTTGTATCCTCATTAACAATATTAATGGTAATAGTAAAGGTTTTTTTTTATTAACTTCATAATTTCCCCAAGGTTGATTAAGGTTGATTTTAGCATTTCCAATTACACCTTTACTCAAAGTCACATAATGGTAAACCTGTTATTATATTCCCCCTAACTAGAATGGCTCAAGTATTTTCATTTGATTAAATATAATTTTAACGGGAATTTGGTGGGAGATTACATGTGTGCTTGTACGTGTGCATGTATACATGTACACGTGTGTATGTGTGTGCCTGTGTATGTATGCATTTACATGTGTGTACGCGTGTGCATGTATACATTTAAATGTGTGTATGTGTGTGCGTGTGCATGTATACATGTACACGTTTGCATCTGTGTGCGTGTGTATGTATGCATTTACATGTGTATATGTGTGTGCGTGTGTATGTAGTGTGTATGTATAATGTACACTTTGTATTTGTGTGTATGTATACATTTACATGTGTGTATGTGTGTGCGTGTGTATGTATACATTTACATGTGTGTATGTGTGCGCGTGGGCATATATACATTAAAGTGTGTGTATGTGTGTGCGTGTGCATGTATACATGTACACGTTTGCATCTGTGTGCGTGTGTATGTATACATTTACATATGTGTATGTATACATGTACACGTGTGTGCATGTATACATGTACGTGTACATGTGTGTATGTGTGTGCATGTATACATGTACATGTGTGTATGTGCGTGTGTGTGTGTGTGTGTGTGTGTGTTAGAAATATAAAAAATAGTAACAGAGTTTCATTTTGGATAACAATACAATGTTTTTTACTGGTCATTTGTAACATCTTTCTTTAAGGTTAGGGTGATTAAAAAAATTAAAATATTTTTCCACTGTCTCCTGCCACGATTTTCATCGTCTGGAAATTTGAAGCCATAACTATTCAGCCATTTCTGTTTTTTGTTAGTTTTTATGTTTGTTTTATTCTGTTTGCAAAATTTCTTTATTTCGCTGTAGACATATTATTTAATTGCTGATTATTTTAAGAAAATGATTTTTTTAAATGTTTCATTGCCCCCAAGTCAGTGGCTATATCTTTGCACAAAGTCTTAAAGTGTAGTATATTTTTTGATACTACACTTGATCATTTCTGTCCTTCGTCAGTAAAGGAGAAATACTTCTAGACCGAGTAAATTACATTTTTTGTTCTAATCCAGAGTGCACCTTTTGGGAAGATGGGTTTCTCACATTAAACACCGAGTTTGTGTCTCACTTTGCCCCCGTAAGTAAATAAGGTATCACCTGTTTTATAAAGACACTTCACATATTCGCCGAATTATTATTTCAGGTAAAACTCTATTTAATTGGTTGCCACACTGGACCTTACTACGTAATTCGTTTGTATTCGAAACAAACGTAAAATATAATTCTGTTTTCAAATGAAACAATTTACAAAATGTTTAACAAAAAAATATTTTATTTACGAAATACAATTCATCTTGTCTTCGCTATGCGATCAAGCAAAAGTTTTATGCGAACATTATTTGATCTATTTACCTAAGTATCTTTGCAATCAGGTTGGTTTGGCTAATACAGTAATTAGCATAGTCGGGAATTATCCTCTATAATTAGCCCATACACAATAATTCGATACTCGATTTGTGTGTCTGCTAAGTGAAGAACGTACTTTAAACAACATAACAATCTTGAAAAAGCTTTTTAAAATCTAGGCGAAGTATTGATTTATACATGTGTTTGTCATTTTTTTTATTTAATCCTTTACTTTCAATTTGTTCACTTATACATTCGCTTGTCTAAAAAGATTATTCATGTCTCTATCTGATGGAATTTACCCCAGTAAAATTCGGCACAGTCTATTAGTTGATGTGTGCGTGTGTGCGGGGGCGGGGGGAGGGGGCAAATGTGCATAGAATGACACTTTCTCAGACCCCAAAAAGTTGATAGGAAATTAAGTATTTTTGTATCACCATTGGCTGCGTGTTATTTATGATATGTTCAAAATATCTTATTGCTCATGAATATAGAATGATGTGATAGTTATTTGGTGCGTTATTTCCATCCTACGGGAACATTGATATTTTGTGTCGCAGATAAAATTGGTTTCGACATTCCCTGCCGTTCTCATAATTATTATATTCGAGCCGAGAGAGTTGCCCAGTTTTTCTATATCATAGATTATTTATTCAGCATTGTACAAGAAAGATGTTGTTTTGAAACAATCATTTGGTGTTACAGGACAGTTATAGAACAAAACTACAAAATATGTATCGAACTCGCGAAGGAGATTATGTAATTACACTTGCAAAGTGTCATGAAAAGCGCTTCAACAATTCATATAACAAACGACCCAATAACTAAAAAGGGCAAACGCATTCTTATTTTAATTAACATAACATAAAACATGGAACAACATGATGACGCATGTTTTATATTCTGCTTTAATAAAGATAATATTATATATATATATATATATGATTATTTTTATTTACACTGACATGTAGAAAATCTGCGACACTGGTATGTCGATGTTATCGATCAACAGCTATTATTTAAAAAAAAATATTTTTTTTAACATAGTTCACCCCAAACAAGGCAGGCTGCCACTGTAGACGTAAGGGGCTACTGAGAAAAAGAAAAGGGGAGAAGGTAGGGGGTCAACCTAAATTGGGATCTGCGCAGCGAGATGTCTGTTCACATTAGTTTTAAATTTCTGCATGTCTGTTCTGTCGGGGAAACACGGGGGCAGGGAGAGAGTTCCAGAGGTCAGCAGTACGAAGAAAAAAAGGTTCTTTCCAAATACTATCTAAGGTTAAGATCGGATTCTAACTCTGCCTGATGAGATCTCAGTTTATAATAGCTGTTGATCGATAACATCGACATGCCAGTGTCGCAGATTTGGCACATGTCTGTGTAAATAAAAATAATCATATATAAAAGCTCTATTTGATATTGAGCACTTTTTATAAACCCGGTTGAAATTCTTTGGATTACTACCATGTGGATGTTTTTATCTGGAGTATATATATATATTTGTATTTTATATATATATATATATATATATATATATATATATATATATATATATATATATATATATATACATATACATATACATATATATATATACAAATATATATACATATATATATATATATAAATATGTATATACATATATATATATAGTCCTATGAAAATATATTTATAAAAAATTAGCTTTCATATTAATGCCTATATACCTATAGATATGAATGTATATATAAACAGTTAATGTGAAATATATATATATATATATATATATATATATATATATATATATATATGCAGCTTCTGTTATAGTTTTTACTGGCGATAGAACACCGGTATGTGTATATATTTTGTTTAGTATTTATCCGTTTCTTAAGCAGTTAAGAATATGCAGAGTACTGCATCCAGTCGCCCTAAATCGGACGTGTCATCAATTTTTATGTATATATTAATTAATTAATTAATTTTTAAATACATAAAAGAATATATGAAAATTGATGACGCGTCCGATTAAGGACGACTGAATTACAGTAGTCTGCATATTCTTAACCGCTTAAGAAGTGGATAAATACTAAAAAAAAAAAACACACACACACCAATGTTCTATCGCCAGTAAAAACAATTACAAAACATGCGTAACCTGATAGGCGATAAAAGATCGTACATATATCGGTCAGGGCGTCTTTGCTTGGTGGTAAAGCATCTGACTATAGACATTTACAGCGAAGGTTCGATCCATGCCGAGAGTAGCTATGCTGATGACGGCTCATAGTGAGAAACACGTGTCCATGGATTTCTTTTATGTACGTAAAAATTAACCAATTGATTAATATATATAAGAGATTACTAGAATATAAATAACATTTATATAAATCAAAATGAAAAAAGAAGTTATCGAATTCTAATTACAAAATATAACAAGCTCAATTGTATATTATTATTAATTCGGGATGGAAGCTACTAGTAACCGATTTTACATTTTTAACTCATTACATCAAATTGGTATTATTACACCCTGCTTGGTTTTTGACTTTTTTTTCAACGATTGTTGAATTATTTTTTAGAGCGATGGATAGATAAACTTTTGACTCAGATTATTTCTTCATTTAGCGATTTTTGACACAATTGTAAACCAGATGACTTGTTTTGGGTATAAATTGTAATAAAACGATATAGAAATTAATTATATATATATATATATATATATATATATATATATATATATTATATATATGAGGCCTGTCAAAAAAGTATCCGACCGTAGGCCAGAAAAATATTTCAAATACGTGACGGGGTTAGTACTCTAACCCCCTTCAAAGTAGGCCTCTTGTGCTTGCACACAGTTAGCCCACTGTTCTATACACTGCCGGAAACACCTCTTGAAGTCTTCTTTTGGAATAGTGTTCATCTCCGCCGTCGGGTTCCCCATTATCTCTTTTTTCGCACCTTCTTAACAACAGCTGCACTCCAAGCAGTTTGGGGCCTGACAGAACGCAGGCCATTCTTCGCCGACGTGCAGCCATTTTTGAATGTTTTACTAGTAACAAAACAGCGTTGTTTTTAGTATTTCCACTTCCTAAGCGGTAAAGAGTATGCAGAATATTGCATTAATAAGACGTGTCATTATTTTTATTGTATATATATATATATATATATATATATATATATATATATATATATATATATATATCGAGGCAGCATTTTTTCCTTAAGACACGTATTATTCAAAATAACCGACAATTTTTGTCTGGTTATTTTAGTATTGATCCCTTCAATTTTCCGGATTAAAATCTTAATCACGGAAGAAAATTGGTTGATGAAACTGCCGTAATGTGCATGTTGGTCCAGAATACTTTCTGACCCGTCTGGGTCCATCGTTAGTGGAATAATGACAAACAGGTAAAGACCTGGAGTGAGATTTATAATTAATTATGGCGGGAAAATTTAAATATGAAACTATATTTATTAAGTATTATAAGCATTTAAGTATATTAGTACTAGTGTTAAAATTAATCTTGTTAATAGCAATTTTAATAGCAATTTTCTTCCGAGATTAAGATTTTAATCCGGAAAATTGAAGGGATCAATACTAAAATAACCAGACAAATATTGTCGGTTATTTTTAATAATATGTATATATATATATATATTAATTAATCCTTACGTACATAAAAGTAATCCATGGACACGTGTTTCGGGCTATCATCCGTCACTAGCATGGCTAAATTGGACAAAGATCGAACCCTCAATATTATTGTCTTTAGTGTGACATTTTACCACAAGACGATGGCATATATACGATTTTTTATCGTCTAAATTTCAAGTTACGTAGTTTTGTTATTGTGTTTATTGGCGATAGAAACAGTGTTGTTATTAGCATTTTCCCATACAGAATATTGCATGAAAGATGCCCCTAATAGGATGTGTGATTATTTTTATTATATATATATATATACAATAATATTTTTTTAATAAATATTAAATATTTAAATACCTAGAGACATCGATGTTTCATGCTAACGCAATCTTCAGTCTAGGAACTAATTTTCAACGGTCGGTGGGCGCGAACCCCGAACACAAGTCGGTGATCTTAACCAAAGGGCCATCGTCAATTAATTAGTAAATGTAGAATAACTTTAACTGTAAATAGCGACACGTGGCCGTTATTTACCAGGCAGCTCAGAGTGATCTTACGAACCGGTGTTCGGATCTCGCATATAGCTATTAGTACTGCTTGTTATTAAAGCTACTCGAAAGTGCCCAGCTCTTGTGGGAAGGGGGGCTGATAAACAATAATATTTTTTTAATAAATATTAAATATTTAAATACCTAGAGACATCGATGTTTCATGCTAACGCAATCTTCAGTCTTCAGTCTAGGAACTAATTTTCAACGGTCGGTGGGCGCGAACCCCGAACACAAATCGCCACTGATTCGTAGTCGGTGATCTTAACCAAAGGGCCATCGTCAATTAATTAGTAAATGTAGAATAACTTTAACTGTAAATAGCGACACATATATATATATATATATATATATATATATATATATATATATATATATATATATATATATATATATATATATGTAATTTTTATTATACATATATATATATATTTATATAATTATTAATATACATATATATCTATATATATATCTATATCTATATCTATGTATATATCTATCTCTATCTCTCTCTCTCTCTCTATATATATATATATATGATAAAAATAATGACGCATCGTATTAAGGGCATCTTTCATGCAATATTCCGTATGCTTTTTACCGTTTAGAAAATGGGAAAATGCTAATAACCACGACTGGAAACAATGCCGAGATAAGCAGAGAGCACATACAGCAACTGGTATTCTCAATGGTCACCCATTAAGTACTGCCCAGGGTCGACGTCGCTTAACTTCGGTGATCTAAAGGGAATCGATGTGTCAACGTAGTTGTGCAGTAATAGTGCATTTCTATCGAGAGAAAAGTCTGTCTGCCCCTTCTCAATATAGACACATACTAGTCAGCAATACTAGTCAGCAATACTAAAATAATACACCACGATACCAACACCAAAAGATTACAAATTCTTGACGCCCTCCACATAAAAACTGAATATCCAACAATCAATAATGTGAATTACGAAACTAGTCACAACAGTTTGAAGTGTCTAGCATAGTAATAAACGTTACCAAATCCTTAGCCATTAAGCAATTATACGTTTTAATCTTGAACGCGCTTAGAACATAATCAAATTCTTAGCAGTTAAGCAATCAAACACTTGAATCTTGCACGCTTTTAGAACGTACTCACGCTCTCATGTACCATCTCAATATTATAGAGGTTCTTTTTAAGTTGTAAATTACTGGCCGTTATAATAATTGTAAAAGAAAACTCAACACTGAAGAGATATTTTTTTAAGAAACACAGATTAACACCGCCTGAAGATGATTTGACGAATCAAATGAAAAGTACTCGAGAAAAAGTTAAGAAAATGCAATTTGATCGAAACACTAAATGGACCATTCGGAAAATTGAAAAAAAAAAATGTCTTATCAAGCAAAAACACTCCGTGTTATTCAATAATTTTTGCCTATATATATATATATATATATATATATATATATATATATATATATATATATATATATATATATATATATATATTTATTAATACCTTTTTACGTACGTTTAAATAATCTATTAACACGTGTTTCTGGCTCTATATATCCTTGTCCAGGTTAACCATGCTAATGATGGCTAATGTATATATATATATATATATATATATATATATATATATATATATATATATATATATATATATATATATAAAAGAGGGTAGTGCAGTATTAGTGCAGTTCCCACGAGAGAAAATTATATATGTAAAGGAGTAAGGCTACCAAGATTTGTAAACATTTTTTTAAACATTTATTTATATTTTGTTATTTTATAATTTTATATAACGCGTTTTAAGCGGTTGTCCGCTCTCATCAGATATGTAAATCCAATAAATTTACACCCCCTACATATATATATATATATATATATATATATATATATATATATATATATATATATATATATATATATATATATATATATATATATATATATAGAGAGAGAGAGAGAGAGAGATAGAGGTAGACTGGGGAATTAAAGAAAGTATATTGTCAGCTGTCTTTTTCTTCGATTCGTCCTGAACTGTTTCTACGTTGTTACCATGTGCTTAGATGAGTGATCATTTGGGAATACCTTGTGCTGTCCGTAAACGATGTCCTAGGAAACCTATACTTATCCTCAGATAGAATGAACCGAACAGACAACCCAGGCCTGTAGGTGGTGATCTGCATCGACCCGACATTGGCCGGCGATGACTGATTAGATTGAGTTTTAGATATTTATATTCAATGAATAAGATTAGCATTAAAGTTTAATGCGATACTGTCAAGAAATGAAAGTTGCTTATGTTGAATGGGAATTGTATTCACACGTTGTGTCGACGTTGTTTTCAAGCAAAATGAAAAACATGATCAAACGGTAAAATATCATTATGCCGTCTTTGATTTCAAGTTGAATGTCTTTGGGGGATTAATATTTTTTATTTTTTAAAACACGTTCAGGATTTGAAATTGTTTCGAAAGCAACCCATGCCGGCATGAAAAAAGCGATCTATTGTCTTTTAAATATGACAATTTTCCGAGTAGAGACTTCAATCTTTATACGTATGTTTTGTTATTTTAAATTATAGTGTCGCCATGTTTTTTTCCGGGTCTATATGCGATTACGGTAGCACAGAACATTCAATGTTGTGACGTTTGATTGCATTAAGTATCGAAAATAATTAAAAAAAAAAGAACCCAAACGTTGAAATTGTGAATATTTCGTGTTGCCGTAGTTTTAAACAGACGCAGGAAAGGTAGCGACGCTTATTATAACGGGTGTTCAGTAAGTCTGGACACATAAGTATAAAAAACAATCAGTTGGGATTTACTTGATTTCCATTCAAGCTAGTTTGGCACAAGGTCATAAAGTGAGGAAAACAAGCCACCCCCTACCGAGGGAGCACTCTGGTTGGGTTGAAAAATAGCCGAGAACAGACTAAATCCCCCTCGGTAGTGCCGCCTATGCCGATCGGTAATTAACCAACTCCCACAGAAGGTGGTAATGTCTGGGAGGTTTCACCTCCTATGACCAAAGAAAAGTTTGATGGTTTAAGTCAGGAATTAGGTTGCCAGAATGATTGAAAGACGAACACAGGGCTGATATGATAATTAGTTAATACTCAATTATCATGTGTGTCCGGACTGTATGATCACCCTTTAGCAGCATATAATAAATTAACGTTTAAAAATATTAAACTATACAAAAATACTCGTTTTTTATTGAGATATACAAGAATTCTAAATGTGTATTACCATTGGACTGTTGCGTCGCCTTCATTTTCTTTCCGATATTAATTATGTCTCTGCGTGGTCACAACCCAGCGTCGTTCCTTGTAAAAGACAACAGAACAAGAATCTACAGTTTTGTTCTTTACTTAACTCTGACCAGAAAAAAAAAGCACTTTGTGAACCGTGGCGCCATTAAAATGTACCAACCCCCCCCCCTGTTCAGGCCGGGTGCGTGTTTTACAGGCACTCGAGACGTTCACTGTCACCAGTTGATAAAAAGAGAGTATTCGAGCCTTTTTTTCTTCTCGCTCGTGACGTCACGAACTTCCACTCATCGCTAAATTAAATATACAATAGACAGTCCTCAAAAGGGGCAAAACTGACTGTGTGATTTTTAAGAAGTGCACACAATCAAAAGATACTAATTTTATGAGTCCTCCACTTGTTATAATACGGCATAATGCCTGTTCAATTTTGATAGAATTGATGTAAAATCATGCATTGAACAATAAACTGATTACAAAGATGTCGCAAAGTAAAAATCGATTATTTTTAAACGCATGTGGCTCCTATTTTACTGATTTAGTTTTTTCATTAGATGCCACCCAACAAAGTGTAAAATTAATAACTACATATATATAGTGTTAATATACAGCGTGACCCCCACCCCAATGCCACTCATGGAATCGTTAATAAAATTCAGAATCTTTTCTGCAATCCAACCATATTTGGTACAAATAAACTCCAGTTTACGCCTGACTTGTCCAACAAGATTCACTCATGAATTTCGAACAATCTTTGTTCTATAGCCGTTCAGTGATATGCGGGCACTTTAGTGATCGTCTCATCAGTAACAGGTGTGATCCTAAATTAGCTTCACATTGACTGGACACTACCCCCAAGTTTTTTTTATCTTCCTGGTTATTTCAAAGATAATGTCTTTCAAAACACTCCCAGACTATTCCTGGGATGAAGATGGCCATCACAGCCCAAATCGACACGGACTGAAGACGTGGGTGTTCCAAGTTCGAATCCAGTCGGTTCCACAGTATCACTTTTACTTAGGGATGTTGGCAATCTTCTCGTGGTCCTTCCCGTAAGTATCCGATGTCTTTCCAGAAAGATTTCTAACTGGAAAAACATCGGGGAAACTAATGCCAACACCAGGGTAATCTGATTCACACGAAAGAAGAAGACAACCCAAATCAGTCGTATCCAAGTGTGCTTGCAACGCAGAAGTGCACATTTAAAGCCTATCATTAAACGACAATAGAACAAAGACTGTTGGCTATTCACGACTGAAACTTGTTGGACAAATCAGAGATAGATTGAAGTTTATTTATAGCAAATATAGTTGGCTTGCAGAAAGTATTGTGAGTTCCACGGATAGTCTTCTTAGGGTTCAATCTGTATTTGTATTCTTCTCAACAAATCTCGACAAACCAACACAAGAAAATTAATAAAACAAAAAAAAACAAAACGGACTCGAACTACAAATTCTATCAATAGAGACTTATTAAAGAAGCACACTTAATAATCAATAAGACGATTCATCTAAATGTATAACATGCAATGTTTATTGAAAGCTATATTCGATCGCTAACAAACATGCTGTTCTATACGAAGATCTAGTGACAACGATGCTTTCTCTGTGGCCAGGAGTCGTGTGTGTCTGCTGTGGTGTCAAAGGTGGGCAGCTAGTGACTAAAGATCCTGCATAGATAGACTGACCGAATGCAAGGGCTTTACCACTAACTGCACACAACTGACTGCTGTTCCGGCTGCTGCGGCTGCCAGCAGATTGGCTTGCACAATCGTACGGTCACTGACCAGCAGCAAATAACTAGAGACAATAGCGCACAGAATTACAGAAGACACCGAGCAAGGGGGCATGGGGGAGGAGGAGGAAGAGGAGGAGGTTGGTGTCCACGAATAACGAGATACATTACTTGTTCACATATACACCAAAAGTTGCTACAAAACCATAAACACAAATGCTTAACCAGAACACTGACTGTCAGCAAATAGTAACATATTCAATTGTTTCATTTTTTTTTTAGTTGAGGATTGATAATTTGTATTATTTGGATTTTTCAGACTACTATTCTCAACTTGGTGGTTATTTTCACAAAGTTTCGACCGATATAAATTCGTGCATGTTTTAGACTCGATGTGCAATGGTTAAATGCGCGTTCATTAACAATCACTTCTAAGGGATGGTATAACACACAACACTCTCTTAATGTGAGTCTTCTGGAAGTTAAGCGTTCAATCCTTACTACAGGTGACAATAACTAAAAATAACATAAAAAATAATTAAAATTTCTAATCGGTCATGGCTGACGGAACGAGAACAATCTACTCGGTGGGTGAAAGAAAAGGTTCGGTTCAAAATTCCGTACAGGTTCTCGAGTTTAACATAAACTTTCCTAAGTTCAAAAAGATGCACCCGAAGAAGGTCGGACGTTACATCGGCCGAAACGTTGTGAATATAACAACTAATAATCGTCCAAATAATCCAAATAATCCAAACATTCAATTGCCTTCTAAATTATATCTTATTCAAAACGGCCAACGTCCAAGAAATACAATTAACGAACAAATCTATTCGGCATTAACACAAACGCAATATTATTCTGATATAAAATCTTAAATAAAACTTAGGTTGTCGACAATGATGAAACAATCATAACAGCATTGTAAACAACAACAAAAAAAGAAATACAAGTCTTTCTTTATTAACTGTGTTTGTTTACAAATACATTTCATAAATCTTTTACAATTCTGTAGCCGAGAATCTTCAATTTAAGGCCACGTTAAGAGTATGAGGAGGAATTTGGCACCAGAGGGTCGATTGCAGACTGGACTTGTCCGTCATCATTCGCGTACTGGCGGGTTTGTTCAGCCGCTATTAAAAAAATAAATAACACACCTACGACCCACGTGATGTCTGCATGTCTACTATCGCCTTTACTTTCCAACTTTGTCATATTATCTATTCTTAGCATGAAGCGTTTCTTCGTCAACGCACTTGAATTCATCTAAAATTTCTGACTTTCGGTTAACGTAGTTCGGTAGCTAGCCATTCAAGAGTTTACGTATATTCAAGTCGAACAGGTATATGACATTTATAAACACATTTTAAACATAATTAATCGTTATTTTAACAAGTGCCAAAAAACGTTTAGTATTTACGGGCTTTTTTATGCGAGAAATTACAACTATTACTAAGTTCCCAACGTACAATTGATGTTTAAAGGGGTGGGGGTAATTGATGCAACTGAGGGGATCTGGGTTACAATTTTCGGTTTTTGTTCCTTTCGACTTTCCATCAAGTAAACATGCAATTTATATTTTGAATATTATTTTGAGCAAATGATTTCTTTTTTTTTGGGGGGGGGGGTACATACGTTTTTGTAGCGTAGTTATTATCTAATTACCGCCCATCGCTCTTCATTCACGTCGCATGACGCGTGCCAAGTCTTGGGAGAATCTTGTTCATTCGATTTAGAAATGCAATTCAAAGAGCTTTCGCTAAGTTACCCTTATAATCTCTATTTGCTCCATTTTTTTCTCAAGTGTATTGGGATCCATTTTCTGAGAAGTTGTTTTGGTGTTTCTGTACAAGGTAATTGATTTTTCTTTGTCTGCGCGTAAACATATTGGATTATTACCTCTGCCAAGGCGGAGGTTATATTTTCGGTCGAGTTTATTTGTCACTGTGTTTGTTGTCCATATATCTTGACCAGTCGTCACTAAACGTGGCCAAAATATCGGTCATGGTCTAACTGATTTAACTTTAGGATATCTAAGTAAACGGTCAAAGTAAAGCTCACGAAACAAATGAAAGTCACATTTTTAGCGATGATTTCGATTCATCGTAGAGACTCGCTACTTGGTCTATATGGTAGCCAATGAAGTCCCCCATCTTATATTACCTTGCCATTGAAAAGTTCGATCAAAGGAAGAATTTGTGACGGAATTTGAACTTCTGATTTTTTCAATTTCGCTGCATAGATCTCATACTTTTGATAACAGTAACTACCATGAAAAATTCCAGCCTGATCAGATAAATATTTATTGAGTTTCAAAATATCCCGGGCATAAGTTTGGGAATACTTCATACTATATGTAGAAGTAAGGTTCAGATAAGATTTGGGCCGTCCTTACGTTGCCAGGCGAAGGTATGCATTCTCACTACTGATTTATATTTTTGTTTACTATTATGATAAGACTAGAAGATGCGGAGTTCACTTTTGAAACGAGAGGAATTATATATCACATCATTGTTGAGAATCGTCAGCATTTTAGACGTAATTAGGTGTGGTGTGGCTCTCAAAAGTTGTGAACCACTGCAACAAGGATGAAGGAAAACTCTAATCTAAAATGTCCGCAACCTTAGCGCCATATCCACTAATAGGAAAGGCTTCGGGAATCAAAATCCCGAGCTGGAGTCTTTAAGGCAGTCCAAAGCTGTATACAACAACGTCTTGGGAACTCTTATGAGAACACTTGAACCATGTCTATCAGCTTTTGGCTTTCCATTCAAAATTTCTTGCGAGAGACTACTATATGGGTAATAGCTTGACCTTCATACATACTGATTTGAAAAGCGCAACTTTTCCGAGATTGGCTCCTCCTATTGAACTCAGGTTAGCTTATTTAAATCAGGGAAAAGTGAGTTTGCAAAGCCAGTTAAATATATATAAAAATAAAACTACAAAATACCAAATTAGTAGCTTTCTGCTCGTTATTTAAATCAGGGAAAAGTGAGTTTGCAAAGCCAGTTAAATATATATAAAAATAAAACTACAAAATACCAAATTAGTAGCTTTCTGCTCGTTATTTAAATCAGGGAAAAGTGAGTTTGCAAAGCCAGTTAAATATATATAAAAATAAAACTACAAAATACCAAATTAGTAGCTTTCTGCTCGTTATTTAAATCAGGGAAAAGTGAGTTTGCAAAGCCAGTTAAATATATATAAAAATAAAACTACAAAATACCAAATTAGTAGCTTTCTGCTCGTTATTTAAATCAGGGAAAAGTGAGTTTGCAAAGCCAGTTAAATATATATAAAAATAAAACTACAAAATACCAAATTAGTAGCTTTCTGCTCGTTATATCTCTCCCTTTTCTTTTATCCCTTCCCCAGGTTAGAATTAGATCGTAGTACTACTTGCGCTATACTTTTATTCAGTTTTTTTATTACCTTCGATTCTTAATATATATATATATTATATATATATATATATATATATATATATATATATATATATATATATATATAAACAGAGAGAGAGGGGGATATAGAGAGCTGGTCATGATAGTGAGAGGGTTCGAACGTGATAAACAGAACTTTAGAGAGCGAATGGTTAGTTTGTCAGTTAATCGCAAATTACGAATAATTAGACTAATTAAAATAGAAGTCTTTTTTAAGCATCATTCAGTCCTGAAACAATGAATGTTTAACTATGTATTTGGCGTGATTCCAATATACAAGAAACAAGCCTTAGGGAAACAAACGTTTATCAACTAAAATAATAGATACATTTTTAAGCTTTTTTCATTTTCTTTTTAAACTGGGAATCCCTTTCATCGATACATTGCATATTTTCTCAAGGTAAATATAGTTCTGATTATGTAATCGTTGCAGTTCGAATTCCTTCTTATAAATGTCTTATTTGTTATCAAATATGTTTTTCTTTCCTTTTCGATTTAGTGATTTGTTTGCATGACGAGAATAAGTGTTGTCTTTGTCATCTGATAACAAAAGTTAAGTAATTGTTGACATCACATTCAAAGTGTCAGTGAAATAAAAGAAAGAAACAAACGCATGTCAATATTTAGGAATAAGAAACTTACTTTAACGTTGCTGGATCGAGCGAATAGATTCTTTGCTCTCGGCAAAACAATCTTCTTAATAACTTGATCATCGACGTATTCTTTGATAACGCCGATCGTGGTTAACGCTGCCTCCTGAAAAGAAAGACATAAGTACAAATCAATACGAATCGTTCTCACAGCGACAATGGCGACAGTTAGTATTATAAATCAACAGTATTAGCAAATGTTCGCACTTTTATTAAAAAAATATTGGGTTGGCCAAAAAGTTCGTTCGTTTCTTTAATGTCATTATTCCGGCCTACTAAAGAATGTTTTATATTCTTACTAGCGGGACCCGTGTAAATTACACGAAATGATGCTTTCAATAGTAATTATCTTGTTCCTAACCTATACATGTTTGAATGATAAGATTTGACTAGCATATTTATTAAAAAAAATGAACAACATATGAAACAATTTACAAAACTTCTTTATATACAATATTTTTAGTGAAGGTAATATTTCGACGACTAAACCTTCTTTGTTGATGTTTACGAATAAATTTCCTTGATAACATTTGCTTTAGATTAAATTAAATTTGGCTCCAATTCATGAGTAGCATACAAAGATTCGAAGGGTCGTTGCTTTTGATGAAGCGTGACACACAAAAGAACATACACGCTATCGTATTAATATGTGCCTTCCCGGTTGTCCCCTACCAACCTCCCTCCCTCCCTCCCTCCTTCGATGTAAAAACAAATCTTAGAGGTTGGTCGGGATCGAACTATAAACCAATCGGACCGACGTCAAACACCGACGTCAAAATCCTACGTCACTAATCGTTGCGCCAAAGGTAAATATTTAAGTATTACGAACATTAGGTTACTTGAATGCTTTTCCAAATCAAGATGCGGCACGCATGCGCAGAGCTTTTGATATTCGCGTAATACACGAACACACACGCTATCGTATTAATATATAGAAGATTCTTCAAATTCTGTATTTGGTGTAACGAGTATGTTGGCGTCAGAGTGAAATAAACCCCCGAGCAGACGAGTTCTTACATTTTTGCCTGTTTTTCAGGACTTGGAATGGAAGATCAAGCAGAGCGCTACAGACATCTGATGCCTTTTTGGCTCAGAAAAAGAAAAAAAGTCTATAGAAACTTGCATGAAGATATGTGTATGGAGAGAATGCTGTTACAGAACGGGTGTGGCAGAAATGTTTTGCTCGATTCCGAAAAGGAATTTTTGCAGTGCGAGATGCTCCTCGCTCTGGTCGACCAAATCGTAGACATTATCAAGATTTCCAAATTGAGCGTGTAAAATGAATTGCATTAATATCCACTTAAAAAACAAACGAACTTTTTGGTCAAACCAATACATAAATAATTCGACTAAAAAGGTTCAAATAAAAAACAATGTAATTTTTTAATACTTTTATTTAAATTGTTAATCATATATACATATCTTAAATTATTTTCGCGTTATGTGCCGTTCTTTACTGGTTCCAAACTTCGAAAAGTGTTGCAGAAAAATGAAGAATCGAAAAACGATTTATTGTAAGAGAATATCGAGATTCTCTTGCTGCACTCATATTTACAGATATAGTCATCTCTCCAGGCCCTGCCGAAGGGAAAAAAGGTGAAACGTCCCCTCACTTGTTTTACCCCATCTTCTTTTGATCGATGACGCCATTATGAAAATTGTTTTCTCAACACATTTCGCAATATACATACCCACATATACAAAAAAATAAATACTTATATTTTCATTTTCCTCTCAACCTTAAAATTATCATAACAATCGCAGTCGCATTCCAAACGTGATGCCTATCAACACCCTGACCTAAATCTCGTTACCATCTTATTTAATATTCCTTCTTTTTCGATCACTCCGATGTAATCTTGTTACAATTGATCTATTTTAGAATATAAACCAGGTTATATTCTTCTGATTTACGGAATATCAACCCTCTTTTGAGTTATTATAGTGTCCCGAAACAAACAATCTATTGTACACGATGTTATTACACACAACTAGCTATTTTACCACTGCATGATATTGCAATTTCCAATACAGTAGATCTGTGTAGACATTAACTTGGCTAAGACGATTCGATAGTATTCGTCTGTATTCATTGTATCCATCGGGCACTATATTTTGAAATACGCACCTGTAAAACGGTAAGCGTACCGCGCACGTGGTTGGACACTTTTTTAAAGTAAATAATAATAATAGTAATAATAATAATAATAATAATAAAAATAATAATAGTAATAATAATACACATAGATTTGCATACTTTGTTAAATATAAATTAAAAAAAAGAAGTTTTATTTTTTATTAATATATTTTGAACATAGTACATTCAATGGTGTACACATTAAAAGCAAGTTATTGTGATTTATGTGTCCTTTTTACTTACCTGCCCCTGAAGTGAATTAGAATCTAATGTGTTGAAAACCAATGGAAGGACCTCTGTTTTAATTTCTTCTTTGGGGGATTTTGCCAGAATTATATACAACTTATCCAAAAGGTAAGCAGTTGCCTAGAAAATGTAAACAAAAACACAATAAAAGATTTGTACAAATTAAAAGATCAATTGGTTAGGTATTCATTTTTTATGTTGTCACGTTATATACAGGGTGTCCCACGAAAAACTGACATCTAAGGAAAATAAACGGTGAATCTCTCTAAGTGTGTATTACTGAGATAATTATTGGATAAGATGATGTCGATAAAATCGATTGTAATTTATTTTATATGTAAATTCTTTTTTATGTGTAGAGAACAAATACTTGCATTTTTGTTATTGACTCTAGCTTGAACTGCCAGCCTTAATTTGTACGCGTTTCACATGATTGTGAAACTTTATTTGAAAACGTTAATACAGCTGAGTACAAACATTAACTTAATTATATTTTACTAAATTTGTTGTTCGTGACTATAGTCATATTTATTTTCTTAGAAGGACTAAATATACAATAAAAACGGAAGTATATCAAAATACAAAAATAATATATTACTTTCAGAGTTAAGGGTCAATAGTTTCTCTAAATATATATATATAGCTAATATTAAGAAATATTTATTATATAAATTATTATTTGCAGCCCCTTTCTCAGCTGGGCCCTTTAATGAGGATTAAGAGAAGCCGTCATATCTAAACTATGATGCAATTTTCTTCCTGTTGAACACTGTTATGACGACCGACTATTGCT
Source organism: Sepiola atlantica (assembly GCA_963556195.1). Taxonomy (NCBI): domain Eukaryota; kingdom Metazoa; phylum Mollusca; class Cephalopoda; order Sepiida; family Sepiolidae; genus Sepiola; species Sepiola atlantica. Next base: position 15,839,178 of record OY744515.1, read on the forward strand.
GTCCGCTTCATTGACACATACATAGAGTTTACTTCTTATCCTATCTGTAGTCACTCATTGTAACCTTATTGATTAGTGCTCTCGGAATTTGAGTTAAACGTATCCCTTGTTCCGGAGTTTGAATCGTGAGACTCGTTTAAATTGTTATTACTACACTGATGATTCCACACAGATGAAATGTATACGGATGTAGATAAATAATTATATATATATATATATATATATATATATATATATATATATATATATATATATATATATATAGTGTCTCATTACGCAGGCCAATAATTTTTGCAAAACAGATCAAGATTTTATATTTGAGGTTTTTGCTCTGAAAAGAGAAGTCATTTTGCGTGTTGTAATATGCTCGCGCAAGACTGTGCAGCGTGATTTGTATCCAAAATTTGGAAAACTTCACCAACTTAAGCAACTGGTGTATGTCCCCAGATGCAGGAATGACTTCCGCACTGGATAATGTTACCGGAGACACGCTAAAGTGTTTTTAGCAAAAGCGTAACTAGTGTCTTTACGTGCGCCGTGTCACAAGCGTCACTGGTGGTGCACACGTTGAACATTTATTAAATCTATCTAGAATAAATGTATCATGTTCAACGCATAAACTATTCACTAACTTGAGCTAGACTTAGAAGTTTCCAAGATAATTGATTTTAAAATGACGTCAAATCTTATATGCAAATCAAATCAAATTAAAAGTTTTGTGATCCAATACTTTCAAGATAACCATAAATATTTGAACAAACACTTAATCAATTTTATACACCCTGAAGTTGTATAGGCAATCAGATATTTGAAGCAGGTGAAAAATAATATAACATACGAGTTTGGCTAAAACATTGACAAAATCTGAACGTGAATTTAGAAGGACATTTCATTTTACTCTTTAGCTATAGCCGACTAAGACGTTGAGAATGTTGTTTATTTAACTTGCTATGATTTTGCTTGTAACCGTGCACACTTGATCTGTAATTTCATAGGAAAATTTAGTTTAAAGAAAAATTAATTTGAAGACATTGAAGACTTTAATTTCGAAATATGATTAAAGATGGCTCCTTGTTTACACGGTAAAATCGAGAAATAAAATTTCGCACAGGATATTTCGATAAATAACTATAGTTTTCATTTCGCTCGTCTCGGTATTTTTCGCAGAATCATAGCATTCGGATCATGAAAAATACAACGCGAACGCCATCTTGTTTGTTTCCCTATTATTGCCTTGCTTGCATAATACTAAAAGTTTGATAATCTTGCTTGGTTGATTGTCTGCACACTGAATTTATTAGATAAGAGAAGAAGCGAATGGGGCGAGGAGTTCTTTTTATTAACGAGTCACCGTTCATCAAAGCCGAAAGGCCGAGAGGGCAAAGGTTAATGGTTTGTGTAAGATGGATCGTGTAAACGTAGGAGTTTCACATGTTGGCCGGTCATAATTCAGGAAGGGGACATTTTGTATTCAGCACCGTCCTCTTGCGGAAGACATGCGAACGGGGTAACTGTCGTGCCTCTACACCGCCTGCTTGGGCAGAGGCGGTCTTTTGGAATCAGTCAACATGGGAGTCGGACGTTTGTTCCGCTTGTGATGGACGTTGGCTCTGGGGTAAGTAGCTTGGCAAAAATAGAGGTAAGCAACGCATAGTTCTCTAAACCTATTTGAATTTTTACTCTTTTATAATTTGCTTTGTTTTGTCTTAGAACATGTTTGTAAGACTTGTTTATTTTCATGTATTTCCAGTTTTACGGTGAAAAGATGTTATAGTTCAGCGTAGGCCACGTGCGCGCAAATAAATACATATTCATCAGTATAATTCGTGTCCGAAATCTTTGCTCCAGTTTGCTTGCTGTTACAGATGGATAGACAAACACCTTGAGGATTGCAGACCATGTGAGCTGAATTTGATTACTTGATGGGGCAGCTGAACAAGAACCTGTAAACATTGGACTTGAAAACGACCATCAGCTGGAAAGCAGCTCCGTGGTATTGTGTTCCACAGACTGACAGTAGTTGTAAAAAAACTCTGCTAATCGAAGTTCCGTTTAACTCCAGGTACACATAAAAAGAAATTTCTTCACAGTGGTTGTAGCTAGACGAGTTCTTGCTGTTTTACAGTAGGGAGATTGGAGCTCAGTAGAGCACCTTCAATGAAAATAACGACAGAGTAGAGAAAGACTAGCAAAGTCTCTTATCTTAAAAGAGACTACAGTGAATAGGAGATGACATCACTCACTAAGTTACAAAGTCTTTTCTGTACTCCATCAAGGCAGGTGAGAATGCACTGGGCAGCACCTCCCATCTTAAAGCGTATCTGGCTATTATACAGGTAGATGATGGCATTAAGAGTGATATACTTTTTGAGAGGAAAATGGGAAAAGTATGTTTCAAACACAAATACATTCACAAAACACGTCTTCCTACAACAACTGAACATCATTTTTCTTTCTTTCTCTCTATAATCATCGTTGGAAGGAAATTGCACGAACAGAGTTTCATTCCAAGAACTTCCCATATGTAAAAAAATATCACCACGGAAATACTTCTCTGCAGACTACAACATAGTCGTCTTCAAATCCAATGGCAATATATTTTTTTCATTCCATTCATCATTTTCAATCCTCTCATATTATTCTTCATCATCCAACAGTCTATCCATCTCGTTAACCCAAATCTTCAAGTGTCTTTTAGTCTTGATAAGTGGTGACTCATTAGTAAAAAAAGTAATACAAGTTCCATAAACTAGCAATACATAAATATGCTTAAAAATACTTAATTACATTCGCAATTGATTAAATGTATGCACCAATGAACAATATAGCAATGTTGACTCAACGGGTCTAGGTTCGTCTAATATTAATTCAATTATAAAAGGCATTTAGACCCACAACTTTTAAAAATACCTTTTCATATTGATGACAAATAAGTTTATCCTTTTTGTGTAGTGTTATTGTTTGTAACAAGCCCAAGGTTGAACATGGGGTTAACAAGTACTGTAATATCATGTATATTTCTAAAATAAAATTTCAAATACTTTTGTATATCATAATGCATGTCACGGTTTTAGAAGAAATCGTATTAAATATTTAATAGTCTTTACAAATAAACTTTGATGTTCACACTTAATAAATTTATGTAATAAAATTAACGACTTTTGGTATGTGAAAATTATCGATTTTCCTTATCTGTAAAACTATAACATTATCAACATATAACGTAGCAGCTCCTGATTTCTTTCTAAATATGAATGTCTATATTGTACTTCAAATGGTTATGCGTGACGTTACCTTTTATGATTATGTGTCACATAACCATTATCTTCGTAGAGGGGATACGCCTGTAACACGTCAAGATGCCACGTATCAAATAATAAACACTGGAAATCTAAGCTAACTTAGTATCTTTCGAACGTCAATCGTATAATCATTTCGGAGAGCATTTTCGTCCGCAAGTTAGCCCACAATTTTCATTGAAATTAAACAAACAGGATTTTACGATATTTAACTTTTATTGCTTACTCTCACATTAATTTCACTATTTTCAACGAACATCTCAACAGAGGTCCCACTGGGGAACAAAGTACAATTAAGTAGTTTTTGTTACCATATTTATCAACATTTTTACAAGAAATCTTTCTAAACAACAAAACACAAATGTTTATCTTAATAATTTTAACTACTAAGTCAAACAATTAAAACGAAACACTGCCTTGAATTTCAGATGCAAGCAAATCTAACCCAACACACATATTCGATTCGCTAACCTATATTTTGCATACTCCCCTAATCTCACGTTAAATATGGTTACATACAGACTGTATATTTTGAATAAAGCAATAGTTTTATATGTAAATGGAAAATGTGAAACGCAATAAAACGTAAACAAAATAGTCAGCGGAATAACGAAGCAAAAGCGTAGATTATGACGTTTATGTTGAGAAATACTTACTTGTATTGGTTTCGCCATGCCCATAATTATACGGACATCAGTTAGAATTAACTCTGTGTATTCCTCTCTTGATGCTAATTCGACGATACTCAGCAAGGGCGACATTGCTAATGTTATATCTGTTCCTCGACACTCATTCAAAAGGATTGGATAAATATGTTTGTAGATCACTTTCTATAATGGAAAACGTAGAAAACATTCTTTGTAAAGAAAACATTGAAAATAGATTAATCGATTTTCCTCTGTCGATGAAACCGCTTTCAATATAAAAATATGCAACTGTAGATTCTCTAATTATTCTTTAATCCTTATAAAGAATAATAACTACCGGCATGAGAATGAAATTGAAGCTACAATAAACTATTCATTACTTTTATAGAAATCCAAATTCTATAAATTATATTTTAACACATTAATAATTCAGTTTATATCGAAGCATTACATTTTTCAGATGTGAAATTTGACATTTTATGACATACAAGAAATTTGAAATACGAGAAATTCGACATACAAGATAATTGCCATTTACTGATTTACAAGAAATTTGATATACAAGAAATGTACTTTTTTCAAACATAGGAAAATGTAATGTACAAGAAAGCTAACATACAAGAAGGTTGACATTTTAAGACATACAAGAAATTTAACAGGAAAGTAATTGAACACTTTATGACAAACAAAAAAATTAACATGAAATAAATTTATGATTTCACATACAAGCAATTGGACATACAACACAATGGAAATTTACTGACATATAAGAAACTTGACATTCACGAAATTTGACATTTTTATACATAAAAGGAAAATGACATGCAATGAATTTAACGTACAAGAAATTTGACATTTTTTGATATACAAGAAATTTGAGAATTACTTAGATACAAGAAATTTGACCTACAATAAATATAACATACAAGAGAATCAAACTTTTTCGGTATAAAAGCTTGTATATACGATAAAATTTACATGAATAAAATTTTTTCATCTTTTGACATATAAAGATTAAAATATACAAGTAATTGCTATTTTCAAACATATAAGATATTTTGCACACATTAAATTTGACATTTTATGACATACAATAAATTAAACTTACAAGAAAATTGCCATTTACTGACATACAACATATTTTACGTATAAGACATTTGACATAATCTGACATACAAGAAATTGACATACAACATATGTAACGTACAATAAACTTGACATTTTCCGATATACAATAGCTTTGCCATAAAACAAATTTGACATTTTCTGACATACGAGACATTTGGCATAGACAATTAACCGTACAAAGAAATTGATATAAAATATATTTGACATATACGAAATTTTATATACATGAAATTTGACATCTTCTGACATACAAGAAATTTAACATACACGACCTTTGGCATTCACTTACAAACAAATAATTATACATTTTCTGATAGACAATAAAATTCACATACAAAAAATATAACATGCAAGAAAATTTACATTTTCTGATATTCAAAAGCTTTGGCATTTTCTCACACATACGAAATTGTACACATAGCAGAAATTTTATATTTCCTACATAAAAGAAAATGTACATGCTAAAATTTTGACATGCAAGAAATATAACATACAAGAAAATGAACTTTTTCTGACATAGAAGAAATTGAACATACTAGACATTTAACACACAACAACATTGACATATACTGACATACATGTTTTTTTTTAACATTTTCTGACATACAAGAAGTTTTACATACAAGGAATTTAATTTCTTCTGACACACAAGGATTATCACATGCACAAAATTGTATATCTTCTACCATACAAGGAATTTGACATTTTCAGACGCGCAAGAAAGTTTATATACAATAAAGTTGACTTATTATGACATACAAGAAATTTGACATTTTATGTCATAGTAAGATATTTGACATTTAACAAAATTCAAATTTGCTAGCATACAAAAAATTTGACATACAAATAAATTTTACATCTTCCAACATCAAAAATATTTGCTGAACAAGAAATCTTACTTTTTCTGACATATAAGTAATTTTAAATATGAGAAATCTAACATACAAGAAATTTGACATTTTCACACAAAACATTTGCCATAAAATAAATTCGACATCTTACTACATATTTGACATTTAACATATAATACATTTTATATTTTATGACGTACAACACATTTAACATTCAAGAAATTTGACATACAAGAGATTTGAAATTTTCTTACATACAAGAAATTTTACATTTCTGTCATACAATAAATTTGATATACAAAAAATGTGACATACATGAGAATTGAAATTTGCTTACATACAAGTAATTGTACACACAAGAAAGTCTACACACAAGAAAGTTGACGTGTGATATACAGGAAATAAAACATACAAGAAGTTGAGATCTTCGTACATACAATAAATTTGACATGTAATAAATTTGAAAATTTATGACATACTTAAAATTGGCATACAGACAATTTAACATGCAAGACAATTAACATTTTCTGAGATACAAAGAACTTAGACATTTTCTTACATACAGAAAGTTGTACTTGCAAGAAATTATATATTTTCTGACATACAATAAATTTGACATAAAAATTTGACATTTGGCATACAAGAAATTTAACATATTAGATTAATGACATTTTCTAAAATATAATAGGTTTGAAATAAAAGAAATTTAACATATAAGAAAATTGACATTTACTGACATACTAAAAATGTGCCATAATGGAAATCTGACATGCTAGAAATTTTACATAAAATTAAATTACAATACATAAAATTTGACATGAAGGAATTTGACATTTTCAATCGTGCAAGAAATTCTACGTACAAGAAATTAGACATTTTATGACATATAAGGAATTTTACAAACAAGAAATTAAACATGAAAGAAAATTGACATTTAATGACAAAGCAAAAATTTTAAATTCAATATATTTAACATACAAGAGTATTGCCATTTACTCACAAACCATACATTTGACATTTTCTGTCATACAAGAAAATAGAATACAACTAATTTAACATGCAAAAATTTGACATTTTCTGACATACAAGTAATTTTACATACAGGAGATTTGACATTTTCTGACATATTAAATTATGACGTACGAGCAAAATTTACATACAAGCAAGTTGACCTTTACTGACATAAAATATATTTGACATACAAGACATTTGACATTTAGTGACGTACAAAAAATTTGACATACAAGAAATTTAACATACAAGATCATTGACATTTACTGACCTAAAAGAAATTTCACATGCAAAAAAAATTACATACAAGAAAATTGGCATACACATTTTTTAGATTTTCTCACATACAAAGAATATGACATACAAAACATTTTACATGCAAGAAATTTGACATACAAGAAAATTGATATTTACTGACGTAAATTTAACATACAATCAATTAAACATTTTTTAACTCACAAGAAAGTTTACATATAAGACATTTAACATACAAAAAACTTGACGTTTACAGACGCACAATAAATAAAACACACAAGAAACTTGACATTTTGTGACATAAAAACAATGTTACATACAAGAAATTTAACATATAAGAAAATTTGCATTTTTTGACATACAAGAAATTTGACATACGAGAAGTTGACATTTTCTGACATACAAGAAATTTAACATACAAAACAGTTGACATACAAAAAGATTGTTCATTTTTTGACATTACAAGAAACTTTAATACAATATAACCAAATTGATATTTTAAAACAAGAAACTATAAGAAATTCGACATCTCCTGACATATAAGAAATTCGACATCTCCTGACATATAAGAAATTCGACATCTCCTGACATATAAGAAATTTGACATCTTCTGACATATAAGAAATTTGACATCTTGTGACATATAAGTAATTTGACATCTTGTGACATATAAGTAATTTGACATCTTCTGACATATAAGAAATTTGACATCTTATGACATATAAGAAATTTGACATCTTGTGACATATAAGAAATTTGACATCTTCTGACATATAAGAAATTTGACATCTTCTGACATATAAGAAATTTGACATGCAATAAATTTAACATTTTCTGAATACAAGTGGCTTGAAAGACACGGCATTTGGAATATTCTGCTATGCAATAGATTTCCATACAAGATGAAAAATCTAACATCTAGAAATTGACATCGTAAAATTAGCGTCAACTTAATTTCAAACAGTCCAAAATATTCTTGAATAATGTATCGATCAAAACAATTTCATTATCAAAGATAATTTGATATAATTATATTTTTTAATCAAGACATTGAATAGAGAAGTGTTTCATTTTTACCTTTGGAATGGAGGGGAGGATTTGTACAAGGCTGTTGTAGACTTCGCATTTCTGTCCTGGATCCTGAAGTTCTATGAGATCTAGGCATTGTAGACATGTGATTATTGGGTCGTGAAAATAACGCATCTGAAAATTTGTAAACATGATTGATTATTAAAGATTATTGATTTGTTTATAATAAAAAAATCTTTATTTGAAATAAATTATTTAAAATGTATAAAGAAAGTAAGCATACTTCTTATAAACAGTAAAACGCACTGTTAGTTTACACACATGACAATACTAGAAAATGTGGAGAAAATGTGTGAACTTAGCTACATGGATGGAACTGTGGCAGGTTAGTTGTTGTGGTGGCGACGGCGTCGTTGTGGTATCAAAATGAGGCATACACCACCGTAGAATAGAAATCGGAAGCTGTTCGAACGGGTAGTGGTGGCATGTCTTTTGGGGTTCTTATAGTTAAAACTTTTATTATTCCATTATTATTTATACCAGCTCGTTTTATGATTTGACTTTATCCAATATAGTACAGTTGAGGCTGCTTATACGGTTAACTCGGTATTTTCATTGTTACTTACACACCGTTTCTACTTATTAAGTTTACTAAGACAGCTTCAACTACGGATTTGCTACGAGACATTTCAAATCTATTCTCACAATTGACTAATTAGTGTCTCACTTGTTACTCACAAACAAAAGTGGCTCGTTGATCTACAGCATTACTGAGACTCTGATGGGTGCCTCCGCATGTTTACCAGACTTCGGATGAGAGTTGGAGTAGCGAAAACGGGACCTGTTTTCACAAACCACTGTATGCCACAAGCCAGAATATGCTTATCGTGTTTCGGAGAGATCTACGCATGCCAAAAAAAAAAAAACTAGACTCAGCATTGAACAGCACCTGCCTTTGATCAGTAGCTGCCTGAAGTCTACCAACCTGAACAACCTGACTAGTATTGCCCCTACAGATATTGGGCGGGAAGTTGCTAGCTGAGTAGAGATAACACAATCTATAAGTGATGAACGCCATCTTTTTTTATGGACGTGAACCAACGGCACAACGACTGGAGTCAGGGAAAAGCTTCCTCAGTCATGTCAAACACCTAACAATATATTAGGAAAAGACTAGATTCTGCAGCTGAAGACCAGACGACTAGAGAATGCCCCTGTCCTACTGACATGGGAATCCTCCCTTCGTAGACCGTCCGACTCGATTCAGAAGCGCCCTGACTTCAGTGAAAAACATTCAACCGCATGAGAACGGGGATGGGGTGATTAAAAGTTGCTATGATTCCAAAACTATGATGGGGTTAGAAATCTGACCAAATCCATCTGCGAATGTGGAGAAGAGAACCATACGATGCAACACTGTCTTGTGTTGCTTGAAAGATCTTGTAGAGTACACAAATAATGCAAAGGACTAAGTCAAAAAGTGGGAACTGTTGTATGATCACATGCTTCAAAAACACACAAATAATAAGAAGAACAAGCTACTAACCAATTCCATGTCCTCTATAGTCGAAGTGCTATGTTTCCGCTACAAGATATAACTGCTGATTGAACTTAATAGTTTTGTGGAAGCACCATCATGGACGAAGAAAAGTATGAAAGTCAGTAGAAGAACATAAAACAAGCGAAAATGAGGATGTTGAGCAATATGACTCACGCAAATATATTTACATCGTGGAGGGTAAAGGACGAAAAGATATAAAGACGGAGAACATTCTTATTCTATTCCGTTTAAAGTATGGAAGAGGGGCGAGAACAAGAGAAGGCGAGGAGAAATTGCTACATTATCCAGTGTCATGTGTGTGTATGTGTGTTTGTGTGTACACGCGTCTTTCCCGCCAGAAAAATAAACTGTGATTATTTCTTGACACAGACGACAATAGATTATATAGCAATGAAAAGAAAAGAGAAAAGGTAATAAATCCTACTCACCATAGCAAAAGCTTGAGCCGTCGGTCGATAACGAATGTCTCTGTTAATCATTTTTTCCACCGGTTCGACAATATGAATCGGCATTTTATGAGCCACTCTTCCGAATTCGTCACTCAACTGTGATAGTCGAAAATAAAGAAGAGGAGAGCAGTTAAAAAAATATCAACACTTTATTATTGAGACTTTTCCTCTCACCATTGTTATGATAGCCTCAACAAACGAATGAATAGTTTTAAACATTTAAGTATATTTTTAGTTGCATTGGCATCCGTCTATATTTTGTATGTCATCAGTTTGTAAAATTAATATTATGTATAAAGTAAAGTAAAGTACCATTTGTGTGTGTTTCTCTCTCGTTCTCTATAGCTCCATCTCTCTCTATCTACACACACACACACACACACACACACACACACACACACACACACACACACACACACACACACACACACACACACACACACACACACATATATATATAAATATATATATATATTGTTTATATATACATATATATAAATATATATACATATAAATATATATATATATAAACAATATATATATATATATATATATATAAATATATATATATATAAGTGTGTGTGTGTGTGTGTGTGTGTGTGAGAGAGAGAGAGAGAGAGAGAAAGAGAGAGAGGGGGAGAGAGAGAAAGAGAGAGAGGTGGCTTTGTGAACCGGGTTAGCGCCTTCTCGGCATTTTTGTCGGGATAAAAGTGTAGTATTTACTTTCGCCTTCGGGGCTTGATTTACGCCCGTCTATGGGTCTGTCCTGTTCAGTTCTAGGAGGTCCACCCTCCCAGGCTTTGCTTCCCCTCTTTGGGGAGGAGTAAGTTTATTGCTTACTGCCTGAGGCGCCCCTATCGGAGAATGCAGACGGGGCTGCCCAGGCAATTTTTAATGGCCAGAGTGCTCACTTTCTCGGGCGCTGGCTTTTCAAATCCCACTTTCCGACCTTGTGTCACATACTCCTATTGTGGGTAGGGGTTGAATAATCCCCATTATGAATGTCTGAAATTATCATTTAACTACACTGAAAGTGAGCAATAAGTAGTTAAATGTTATATTTGTTTATATATATATATATATATATATATATATATATATATATATATATATATATACTGTATAGAAATATACTTATATCAAGTGTACAACACAGAAACTTTTGTGTTTCATTTCGGAAGAAATTCATCGTCAGACTAAATTTCTTTACTATTACTAAGCCCTGCTCATGTATACATCGCTATTGAAGTAAATACTAAAATTAAACATATATACGTAATATATTATCTAACAATATATATATATATATATATATATATATATATATATATATATATATATATATATATATATATACAAAATGGCTGCCCATTTATAAATGGATCTTATTGGTCCCTTTTGAGAACGGTTTTCGGTGGGAAATGTTTAAAAACTGTTTCTTTTGTTTATTTTTGGTTTTATTTGGCTTGAGTTTTTTCTTTGGAAATTATATGGCGATGTTCTGATGAGCTGCAGTGGCGAAAGATCTTGGGAACTATACGTTTATTCCTAGTTGTTCGTTCCTGTGCGAAACAATTGTCAAGAGTTTCATGGATTTGTTTGATTCGGCAAGTAAAAATATGAATAAAAACTTTGTCATTGAAATCTAAAATACCATCGTCTATTTATATATGCTCTGTTGTTAACTGTTAATCGAACTTTTACATTAAACAGTTCTGTTAAATTATTTAATAATATATATACACCAATATATATTTCCATATATATATACATATATTAAACATGCAGCTTTAATATATATATTGTTCGAAATGGATCTTATTCGTGTAAATAATCGAAAGTAAGTCGCGTATTTTGTTTCTTTATATATATCACAGTTTCATCTATCTATCATCTATCTATCTATCTATCTATCTATCTATCTATCTATCTATCTATCTATCTATCTATCTATCTATCTATCTCTCTCTCTCTCTCTCTCTCTCTCTCTATATATATATATATATATATATATATATATATATATATATATATATATATATATATCCACTCATCCCAATGAAATGTACTTATCAAGTTTCCTGAGTAATATAGTTTTAGAACATATATGCATATTGGGGTCTATTTCACAATAAATTTGGAGTTCATAAAGAAACTAACCAGCAAATCAAACAGAAACAATAGATTTATTATTTCTTTATACAGTTGGGCTATTTATGGCACTGACAGTGAGAGTAAAACGCCAAATTTATATTTAAAAAAGATAAATCGCTTTCTAATGTACTTATGCGATTGACGCGCTACGGTTAACTAATATTTATATTGCTTTGCAAGAGAGCATCTCATTAATTCAGTATTTATTTCTATTTTATTGTTTTTTAATTCATGGATTGTTTTCATGTGACTATAACACATAGTTCTATTTATAAATATTTTTTTGTGTATAAAGGCTTAGCATTTTGCGTGAAAAGAGTCTGTCCAGTCAATTTACTACTGGTTAAAAGTTACCACAGGCAAAGGCGGGACATGAGTGCCGCCAATATAGAATATATTATATATAAATAATGATATCCGAACTCATGTATACTTTTGAAACAATTTACTTTTTTTATTAGTAAAATAGATCTCTATTATTTTTAAAACTAGTGGTGCCATGTCATTTAATTTGAAAACAAATAATAACTCATAATTGAAGAATAAGACGTCATTTTTCAAATCAATATGCAAATTAATTTGCCAGAGATCGATCGATCGCGTGGACATACTAAGTATATTAACAGGAAGCTGAAGTTTTTTTTAAAGTTCATCAATTTATATATATATATATATATATATATATATATATATATATATATATATATATATATATATATATATATATATATAGTTATATGTGTGTATATATATGTATATATATGTATATATCTGAGTTTATATAAAGAATATATATTTTAAGTTATATATCTCTTATAGTTTCATTAAAATTGTATGAAATACCAAGCTCAATGAAATTATGTTAATATAATCAGAGCATATTTTTAATTAGAATGTAACCAACCAATATATATATATATATATATATATATATATATATATATATATATATATATATATATATACACACACTTTATAGTTGCATTCAAATGACCACATGAAAAAATAAATTCAAAATCATAATTTTAATATTCACTTCAATTTCTTTTATTTTCATTTACGGCTAATACTAGTATTTATTCTTAATTATTCCTACAAACAAAACCTTTTTTCTTTGTTCTTTTTTTCTTTTCTATTTTCTTTTTTGCATTTTCTCCTTAATTTTATTTTTTTTCCAAAATAAAACATTTTCTTACACGCGTTTCACAGCAACGTCTATAGATTTTAGTCCAACTCTGCAGATCATTAGAGCAAGGAGTTCATTTACGTTATATATATATATATATATATATATATATATATATATATATATACTAGCAAAAACTACCCACGCCCCGGGCAACAATTACTGAGACAGTAGTTTACTTTACAGAAAAAAGAAATAATTTCCATTTGATATTTCGGTAATTTGGAGGAATGCAAGAAAAATATGATTGTCGTAGTGTTATTTGATATATTCCAATGTTGGGGAAATTTGCATAGCCACATTTTATTTATTGAAAAAAAAAACAACAATAAAGGTTAATTGATATAGTCTTTAAGATAAAATAGAGGAATTTGATTTTGTTTCAGCATAAAAATGAAAATTAATTCCCCATTAAAAACTGGTTGTATAATGAAATGAACAAATGAAAGAGTGAAACGTCGATGGATCAAATAAAACAATTTCATTAAACTGAGTTATTAAAACTGTTTATTTTGTGCATGTCGCCTTTATTATAAAGACAGAAAAACGACTTTATTAATAGTACAAAAAAAAAAAATTTGTTGAAAGTTAGAAAGATGAGAGGAGGTCTTTTTTATGACCAATCTTAAAGTTATCATCATCATGATCATCATGATAAGGTATTTTAGGGGATTTACACGTAATCGGCTAAAAAGCAGAATCTTATTTTTTTTTTGGGGGGGGGGGATGGGGCTGAGGTTGTCAATCTACAATAACAGCCAAACTTTTAATATTGTTTATTTACGCCTTAAAAATAAGATATTTAATTAGCCAAGTTTAAAGAAGTTATTTATTTAATTTTCACGGGAAAGGTAAACACAACTAAACAAATTAATTGCTTAAAATTAAAATAAAAAAAACGGATTTTTAGTTAAAAAATAAAAGATTAAAGAAATAAAGTATGGGTAAATTTGTATATCAGCAGCTTCCGCTACCCCCCCCCCCTCCAAAAAAAGAAAGAAATTTTGCTTGACCCTAGTATTACGTGTGAAGAGTGAACACTGTGGAAACCGAAAAGACGAAAAAAGAAAAACAATTAGCTAGAATTTAGAGTTGGCAAACAGTTTCATATTTATTTAACGTAAAATGATCCTCCATCTCCGGGCGATTCTAACTTGTTAGGGGAATCAAGTAAATTTGTTAACAAATAACCCTAAGTCCGAGTGGCAAGATCACAAAACCACATTTAAAGTAGACACATCCTCCCAAAAGCGCTACGGATTTAATACCCATAGCAAAAAAAAAAGAATTTAGTTTATTGCCGTACAATGCTAGAATGGTCCGGAAATGAAGGGATCATTTTAAATTAAATGTATGTACGAAACTGATCTCGACCGTAAATAATAAAATAAGCGTTTTTTTCTTTCTGCAACCAAGTTTTGAAGCGTGTTCGTACGTAATCGATTAAAAAAGAAGAATCTACTTTTGTTTTCTGGAAGGTGGGGTGATTTAACAGAGGATGTAAATCGACAATTATACTACGGATCTATTTTTTCGTCATTTGGACAGAATAGTAAAAAGGCGGTTTGTAAACTAGTCATAAAAAAGTAAGTTTATTGTTATTTATTTATTTTTCACGGAAAATGTTAAAAAGTACGAACATTAAATACGGAAATTAATTAAAAAAAAACTTTTTTTAAAGCATTTAGTTCTAAAATTATGTTTAAAATTTAATATCAGGAATAATGAATACTGCTTTTTTTAGGTAAAATCTACGCTTTAAAAATGAGGTTTATAAAAATAATTAGTTAAAAAAAACTTGCGGAGGTGGCGGAGGAGAATTAGAAATAAATAATTTTTCAAAAGAAATTATTGCTCCTGCAGTAGGGAAAGGGGCGCACGTATTTAGAAAAGTAATGAAAATTGTTTAGATGTTTTGTCATTTTTTGTTATCACTTTAATTAATTACTAGTAATACCAACAAAATTATTCCACATGTATATAAGCAAATAGTACAATAAACTTATAATCGAATAACAGCAAACAATTATTTATTTTGAACTGTTTATAAACATAATTATGCAAATTAGGTCAACAACATTTTTTTTTGCAACTTTACTTGACTATAAATATAGTATTTCAACAGAATATAGTGTATTAATTATTTAAATTAAAGTAGACTGTTTTGATAAATAAGAAAATATTTCGCATTTATTCATTTATATATATATATATATATATATATATATATATATATATATATATATATATATATAAAAGGCGATTGTAGTTTGCTTGAAGCATTGCTGGTAAATGTAAGTGCAGATTAGTCGTCCGAGGCTATAGCAATGCGATGTGGTTGCCGTAAGATGGAAAAGTGAAACGAAATAAACGCAGGGAGAAAGTGAAACTCAAAACGATTTATTAATAATTTCACAAAAACTGATTAAATACAAAATAGTAAATACTGTCCGGTAAGTAACAGTTAGGCAAAGGGTAATCTTAAATATTCGAAAGAATAACTTTCATTATCAGAAGACAACAATAAAAGACCGAATCGGTCGAAGAAAAACGGGAAAAAATCGGTGTCAGATCATCGACATACCGCATATATATATATATATATATATATATATATATATATATATATATATATATATATATATATATATATATATATATATATATATATATTCGTTTTTATATTTGTACGTACACAACTACTCACCCGTAAAGACATTCAAGATATTTACTTTCACGCTGAGAGCGAGTGATGTATGAAAATGTAGTTTATTAAGGAAAGAGAGACAAAGATTTATATTTCTTTTACCTGGTCTAGTTTTTTCAGATAAAGGTTGACACTGTGTTCTGCCTCGATCAACGGTTTACCCGAATTATATACAGAACACACAACCATTCCCAACGAAAAGATATCGCTGAGAGAAGAGCAAGTCTTGTCTGTGAGCATCTCAGGTGCCATGTAATTCAAGTCGGGTTGCGCCATCTTTGGTAGTTTTGTTGTCCACGGGTGGCACAGGTAACTGTCCTACAATACACACAATCACATTTCTTGGAAATTTGCCACACATTACTTTTAATTACGTTAACAATTGACACACATCCTTATGCATTTATTAAAAATACAGTTTAAAGTTGATTTTTTAATTTATCAACAATTTTATAAATCATGACAGTATGTTTTAATACAATAATATCTGAATTATAGTCCGTGTGCGCCTAAAAAAAGTTTAAAATTTTATTTGTATTTGCGATAAAAATATCTCTAAAAATGTTATAAAGTTCATTGTATCTAGTTTTAAGTATAGTTATTGAATAATTCTTCACCACAAAATTTGCAACAATATTTAGATGAGTAAAAATATGTTTCAGAATGAATTTGATCAAAATTAGTTTACTTTTTCCTCAGTTTAAGCCACTGATGAAAAAGTAAACTTATTTTGATTTTTTATGGACACATGTGAAAACAATTGTACATGCATCCAAATCTAGTTCATTGGGAGATGTGGAAGCTAAAATAAATAATTTGATTTCAGGTATTACTGTAAATCATTTAACAAATGTTCTCCGTGAATTGCAAAATAGTATTACCTAATTATGAAAAACATGTGGAAACTGAAATAAATTTCAATAAAACCTTAAACGATATAAATTTACTTCTTTCTAATCCTTTCTATCGCTAATACAAATAAAACTATACTCTTTTAAAGTGCACACACGGACATTATCGACATCCTGTATGTGTATAATAAATCAAATGAAATCAAATGAAATCAAATAATTATAAAACAGTGCATAATTCTCGCTCCCCTGAAAATATCGCATTACGACAAGAGTTCTGTAATGAATGCATCAATATTTTGATAAAAACTAGTTTATTTAATGTAGAAACACAATGCGTATTGCAAACGATTCGTTGTAGACGATCACCCCAATAACTATTTTACGCATTGCCGAGTGAAATTGCGAGTTCATATCTTTCACAACAGTATAAGTACGCAAATGACCACAATAGATCAGCGTTTTATCTATTCAGCCGATCATGCACCCCCGAAGACTTTGAATGGTTTCGCCGTCTATCACGTATAGACTCACACACGGTGTCACATGTATGCGAGTGTAGCAGTAATAGTTATGAAACAGGAACCGGTTTTATGGTGGAAAGTGGGGAAAACAATGGAGGCAATATTACCGTGATAACAATAGCGATTGAATATTTTCATCAACGAAAATGTATACTTAGAATATGTTAAAATATCTGGGCTACACAGAAAACAAAAACAAATGAGAGCGTAAACAAATTAACGAGGCAGCAATGAGACCACCATTATTGCATTATAAAATAGGTCTTATATATTTTGTGATCACATTGTTTTAACATAAATCGTGAGATAACACATGTGATACGCTGTCCTCATTAGTCGCCATCCAGGTATGGCAAAACAGTTGCATTTACTAAAGCAGTACTGTTATCCATGACGTCACCAGTAGATTTTGCTTCCAGACATATCTTTCATCTTAGCAGTTTTTTTTTGCCACATAAATAGCTATAATTGTTTTAATCGAAAAGATGTAAAACAACATTCGTTTTTAAATGTAATAATTGCTTGTTCGAAAAAATAGATGATCAAACGTTGAATTTATATAAGAAAGAAAACGTTCACTCTTCGAAAAACTAAAGAATTATAAAAAAAACTAATTAAGGGAGATTTTTCTAGTCTAAGTATCTGCATAAACATCTTCACATACAATCCATCTAAAACAACAGTCCACCCAGAAAACAGGAATTCTTTCCCCCTTTGTCAGAAAATCAGAGGGAATGGGGGGGTTATGAGACTTTCCCTCCATTTTGTCTTTTAGTCCTCACATTCCATGAGCGATGCTTCTAACAACAGGGTAAGAATTGCTATTGTGCTATATGGAGGGTTTCAACCCTCTCATAGTTTTTATCATCATTCAACTTTCATTGAATATTGCGAACAACGTATAAAAACACGATGACATCTTCTTATTGCCTCCAAATACAAACCGTTTTACAATGTATCTTCTTAGAAGCAACTTTTTTTAAATTTGATAATTACAATTGATCATTTGTCATGACAGCTCAACGAATACAATTTGGCCCACAAATGCCATAAAATGATGAGCGAAGATTTAACATGACTCATCGCAAAAGACTTTCATTTTTTACTCACATCCAAGCTAATTTATTATTTTAACCAACCAACCCCACCGTCACTACGTAAACAGATCGTCGATTAACATGATGATAAACACTAATTACAATTGAACAAGTGAAAGCACTGTAGTGTATGTTCAATGAAACTCTGTAGATGATAACTAATAACGAACACTTCAATATCGGGTATTGACTAAATGACATTGGCATTAGATTATTTAAAATTGGCACCATACAATTGGGCCAGACCGGATTAGCTACTCCAGGAAATGGGTACAGTCCGTGGGGGTAGGTGAGATTATACAAGGTGGGCCAAAATAAGGGTCCTATTTTTAAAAATTCATAACTTTTTTATTTATTGATTTTTTTTTTTTTTTTAGAATAAGTAAAGGACCCCTTCCGAAGCAAGCATGAGCCGTATTAGCCCTAAGGAACGTACCCTCATTTAGAAAACATTATTTTTGCTTAAAAAACTCAAAACAGTGTAAAAAACAATACTTTAGTTTTTGTGAGTTTTAAGAAGTGTTTTTCGGCTAAAATTTGTTTTGTTTATTTCAAAAAATCTCGGAAGGGTCAGTCTACACACACATAAAGTTTGGTGAGTTTAACTTTTATTTTGTGGAAGTTATTCAAATTCAAGTTATTCAAATTTAAAGGTAGGACCCTTATTTTGGCCCACAAGGGTTAGTATGAACTCAAACTGTCAGTTAGTTATAGTGCAGCATTGGTGATTCTCTACTGGTGAACTTTTCGCGAATATTAAGTTTCCTTTAGGCTATTGCTCTTGTAGACTATTTTCACCATGATATGATAACCATATATCCTCATTACGATGATCTTCTAAAATCATCACATACTATACTATACAATAAAATAATAACATTTTGTTCAGTTTATATCTACATGATTAAACATTTGACAAAATATGATTATAAGATTTACATTAAAAAGTTCCATTTTACACTTTAAAAAGTTGTTTTGTTTACTAACGAGTCATCGCTCATCACGGCCAAAAGGTCACTCGACGGTAAGGGTTAATGGCCTTGTGTCACTGAGACGGCGAGACAAACACCTTGTGAATTGCAGACGATGGTTGGAACTGAGCAGAATGTAATCATTTGAGAGGACGTTAAACAAGAATTTGTTAACATTGGACTTGAAAACAACTATTTTGTAGTCAGGAAGCAGACTCTTGGTATTGCGTTCCACAGACGGGAAGTTCTTGAAAATAAACTCTACTTATGGAAGAAAGGAGACTTATTTGCAGTTGTTGTAGGTAGATGAGTTTTTGCTGCGAATGTTTTACAGGGGGGGGGGTCCATAGATTGGAGCTTAGTCGAGCACCTACCACGAAAATGACGATATAGAGTTGAGAAAGAATAGCAACATTACTATGTGTGAGAAAGAGGCTGTAGGGAAGAGACAATTTTGAAAGTAAGTTTTGTTCTCCGTTATGGCAAGAAAGTGTCCTCCCAGCGGCACCACCACAGATATGGCAAGAGTACTTTATTTTAGGACGTAAAATGTGAGTATTTACTTTGTTACCGTCCTATTCTACATAGTTTCAACTGTCAAATTTTAAACTCCCTTGTCGATATATACAGAACCTCAGGAACTTTCATTGGATGTCATACTGGCTTGACACGCCAAAAGGCATCCAATTATACGCGAGTGATTCTAATTTTTTGTTTCTATGTCTTATGGAAGATCAATCCATGTTAGGTTATTTAATGTCGAAGCACAATAGCTACCGTAAACGATTCATTGTACACGATTGAAAATTACTATTCCCCCCATTGATAGGAGGTAAGGAAATGCGGGTTCATCCCTTTTCCAACAGCAATAGCGCATAAAGAACTATAATAAGTACGAGGTAGGATTCGAACTCGCCATAGCTGAGTCAACAATCGACGAAGGTATCCATTTCACCAATCACGCACTGCACGTGGATGCTTCTCGAGAAGACGAGACAGAGTCAATTAGCCAGCGTGCTCACCTTATTATTGTAAATTCCGTTGCGAATGTATGGAACATGTTGAAGACCAAAGCGAATTTCTTGTGGCTTCTCTCAACTAGCATAATTCAGTTATGGACATATCTGACATCTGCCTGAATAGATACATTCACGTAACTACTTATCTATTTAGTAAGCCTAACTATATGATGACAAGAAACAGCCACGTGTTTTAAGCCTTCAGTTTATTCATTTTCATATGAATCTAATTATTAAAACTATTGATAATTAGCAATGTGTATGAGCTTAATCAACGTTCGTTATGCGTAAACTTGTAAAACGTAGAAATGCATTAGCTGTGAAATTGAAATTGAACGATGCACGTATCTCTGTTAATATTCTACCGAGTCTTAAGTGTGGACACTAATGTTTGTTATAAAAGAACAAATGAATCAATTTTATAGCAATATACAAGGTGAGTGAGAATTAACCGGGCAGTCAAATATCCTTTTATTTATTTTAATCCAAATAATAAAATCTATTGATATTTAGATGATAGATTATTAAATACATGTATATGAAACAAATTAAGTGTATTTGATGAAACATTAAATGGACACGCGAAAAGGTTTTGTAGAGAACGGTTCAAGTAAGCACTCCTCATGCGGACCAAGTGCTTAGATGCATTTAGAAATTCTACGACGGACCGAGTTGCGCACAAGTCTGCATAATAACTCATAATCCTTGCAGCGAGTTGCTGAATATTCCTTGGCTTTCAGTACAGAGTAAGTTTTGAGCCCCCCCCCCACCAAATAAAAAAGTCCGGAGGTGCAAGATCATGCGAGCGAGGTGGATACCTTATAGAACCAAACCGCTCGATTTATCTGCGTGGCAAGTTGTCATGAAGACGATTACTCGGTACAGTACTTAAATGGGGAGAAGTATCGTCTTTCTGTAACCGAAGCTTGATGCTCAGGTTAATTCTGACTCATGCTGAATGTAATAAAATGACTTATATTCGGTCTGTTAATAGAAAAATGAACATATATTAAACTTGCGTATTAACTCAAATTAATCGACAAAATTAAAATGTAATATATATATATATATATATATATATATATATATATATATATATATATATATATATACTCTGCTGGTATTTCCCTTTTATTCTTTTTTGAGTATACCTTCATACTTTATATATATATATATATATATATATATATATATATATATATATGTATATATATTTTTTAAAGAAAACATTGTCAAAAATAACAGAATTTCTCTGCTTAATTATACCTTTTTTATTTTATTTTTTTCTAATGATATTTTTAATGTTTAAATAAAAAAATATTGATGTTCAGCATGTATCATGAACGTTTTCGATTCTTCGAAGAATCATCACCGGTGAAAAAACAAATGAAAAAAGTAGCTGAAAAAAAAAAACAAGAGAATTTCAAAAGATAGCCGAGAAACGGCTACGTGAAGTCAGTTAGACACCAAAAGAACGTTCTCACACAGTTACAGGAAATAATTTCTCATTTTACATCCCGCGACGTCAGAATTAGCTTCACAGGATAAAATTGTATTACGTTAAGCATTTTAAAATGTTGTTACTGGTTTCATACGTAATGTTATTTATTGTAGGTTGTTATGTTTTAATGAAAATAACTTTGAGTATTTTTTATTTTTTTAAATTGATTTCAGAATGTATTATTTTTGTGTTATTAACTAACATTTGTCTTAACTCAAGGAAGGGTAGTTATGTATTTGTAGATGTTGGTAAATTGAGCTAGAGTTTACAAGATGCATGGTGGGATGACGGGATAGAGTAGTTGTTGTAAAACCAATGTAGTTATTACCTTTATTATTATTATGGGAGTTAGATCCTGCCAAAGAGCATTTAAACTTCAATCGTGAATGTCCCAATCGCTACAAAATAGCCATTGTTAAAAACCTACTAAACCTAATTTTCTGCTTCACTAAAACACACACCTCATTGAATTAAAAAACATAAAACAAGTCTTTATTAATAACCAATTCCCATACTATGTCGGCGATGAACACATGAAATTAATGATTCAAAACTTAAAAAATACCACTACATTGGTTTTACAACCACTACTCTATCCTGTCGCCAAACCATGCATCTTTAAAATACAATTTACCCACATTTACGAAAACATAACTGCCCCATCTGAGTTAAGACAAATTTTAGTTAATAACACAAAAATAATACATTCGAAAATTAATTAAAAAAATTAAAATAATTCGAAGTTATCTCCATTAAAACCAAACAACTTACAATCAATAACATTACGTATGAAACCAGTAACAATATTCTAAAATGCTTAACGTAATACAATTTTATCCTGCGACGCCAATTCTGGCGTCGCCGAATGTAAAATTAGAAATTATTTCCTGTACCCGCGTGAGAACGTTCTTTTGGTGTCTAACTGACTTCACGTGGCTGTTTCTCGGCTATTTTCTAGCTTTTTTTTCTTCAGCTTCTTCGTCTATTTGTTTTTTTCCACCTGCTGATGATTCGACGAAAAATAGAAAACGTTCGTGATACATATGGAACATACAATATTTTTTTGTTTTGATTTGAACACAGAAAAGATCATTAGAAAAATTTAAAAAAATTAAAAATTGTTTATAAAGGAATAATAAGCAGAAGAATACTGTTATTTTTAACAATGTTTGTTTGATTTTTTCAATAGACAAAAGATACACATGCAATGTATATATATATATATATATATATATATATATATATATATATATATATATATATATATATATATTAAATAAGTTCAGATGTATTTATATAATGAACTTACAACCTTGACCTACATAACTGCAATTGCGTTTCAGTAATTACACCTCATCGGAGCTAATAATAATCATTAAAAGATAAATGTGGACAATGGGTAGATAAGAAAAGCAAACAAGAAATCAGAGACAAAAACAAAAAAAACAATAATCTGGTTAAGAGCCGTGCCTTCTATCTAATCCACGTTTTTTTAACTCGATGTGCTGTAGTATTATTCTTATCTTCTTTTGTTGTAGATTTCTAGTTTATTTATCAAATCTACCAATTGTCCGAATACATCTTTTCATAATCTTTTGAGCACTGATGAGATGTAATCACTGTAAAGCGATTGGAGTTCCATAAGCCAAATTAACTGTTTATATATTTAAATAAAAATACGTCCTTTTAAGTGTGACTTCATGCACATTTCTGCATGACTCTTTTATGCTTAGGAAGTGGAAAAATACAAACGCTGTTATTATCGATAGTAGAAACAATAACAAGTACGTCACTTTATATTTAGGCGATAAAAACCGTACATGTTTCCAGGCTAGGCGTTGTAGTCCGAAGGTTCAACTCCATACTACAGACAATGTAATCGTGGCTTATATCCTGGTCTAAGTTAGCAATACTGATGACGACTTATAGCCAGAAACACGTGTTCATGGATTACTTTTATGTACGTAAAAAAACTATATATATATATATATATATATATATATATATATATATATATATATATATATATGTAAATATGTTTTTAATTTATATATATATATATATATGTATATATATACATATGCATATTCTTTCTCTTGTAAATGATCATCAATATAGAAGAAACATCGTCTTAGAATGTTTGGGAGTTTTGTTTGTCCTGTGTTGCCTTGCCATTCCTACCTGTCCTGTAATAGAATAGAAGAACGGTAATTATCACTGTACACAATCAATGTGGGAGAATGAACAAAGAAAGAAACCTTGCCATCTTTAAGCGACTTTTCAGCAAACCCAAGTCCAGCCATCTTCCATCCTCCGCGTTTTGTGAGAAGAATTGACTGCGGCGAAATATTACGGTGGATCATCTGTTCGGTGAGGTGCAAATAAC
>OY744515.1:15868803-15873803 GCA_963556195.1 Sepiola atlantica
AAATACTGATGAATAGGGTTTTAAATATTGGCGAGAAATTGCATTATTTAACATTTTGGCTAATTTGATTAATGTCAGTACATCGAGTTTCCTATGGCTCGCAGTACATAGCACATTTAAAGGCAATTGAACACATATTTTGGTGGATTTTGTGACAAAATATTGAAAATATCAGAAAATTTTAAAAAAAAAGCAATTTTTGCAAATGTTTTCTTATGGAAGATTTTTAGAATCTTTGAGGACGAACAATCACTTTCTAACAATACTTGAATATTTTACACAACAATGGATCACAACTTTTGTCGGATTTGAGAAGAAATAATAAACATAAATTTAGATATATTTGAAAAGATGCATTTTTTGTTAAATTTGAGAGGATTATAATTTATCACAAGGATCAAACCAGGGTTTAGACTTATCTAAATAATTAGTAATCTTACCTGATCTTAGATTAAAAAAAAACTAATTGAAAAATAGTGCAATTTATGACTAATTTCGGACATTTTCGAATACAATAGCCCGGCTATGTTTGTTTTCTATAAACTTGAAGCAGACCTCATGCAACATATTTGTAAAAATGTAATGAACCAAGTTTTTAGGTTGATATCGGAGATTAATAAAAAAAAACCGATCTGTATAATAATAATACGCTTATTCTCGTCTTATACGTTTTATCACCTCCCACACCATTTACAAAAATAAAATCGTTCGTTGAAATACACTTAGAAAATTAACTAGTTCCACTAAGGTAAACATTTCCGAGTTCACCTATTTAAAAATAAATTGTTCTCAAATCTCATTTTGTCATCTCGTCGACATAATCAGTTGCTATTTACTTGTTTCGCACTGGAGTAAAATGTGGCACAAGATCGGAAGATAGGGAAAACATCTCCCCGAATGGAGCACTCTAGTTGAGACATAACATAGTTGAGAAGAGATCCATCGGCATTCCCTGGTAGGGGCACTTCAGTTGATCCTGACAATATTCCTTCTCGAAGGAAATAGTAATACCTGGAAGGGGTAACCCTCTAGTACCAAGCTGAGCCGAACTATATTTCACTCCGACAAAAAAAGGATCTGATGTTACAAGGTTAAAACGTTCTTTTGTTTTATTTAAAATTTATTTTACGATATTGGGAACAATGATACTTATCGTTTTAAGTAAATTTAAATGGTTAAAACTTTAAATAAATAAAGAAGGTTTATTTAAATAATTTTTAGCTGACTACGGTATCTTACGGAAGACAAAAAAGACGATATTGGTAAAACTTACATGCTTGTATTATTTAAAAATAAATATTATCATAGTAAATTATGCAAATATATGAAGAAATCAACGCCAACTCAAGATATTTTCCAACAACTTCATCGCCTTCATTTTTCTACCCTTCTCTCTGCACGTGTATTTTATGCGTAAATCCATCCCATTCATGAACATGTATCTTAATTCTAATACAAGATTTTCTTTCCCTAGATAACTATAAGAAGTAGAATTCTATCATTCAATTGAATGAGATGTCATATAGAACATTTAGAAATTCAAATGCAAACAATGAAATACAAGATGATAAAATACGCACCTGTAAAATACCGTATTTAATTTCTATTTCTATAAAATCACATTCCTGAAAAACAAAATATAAGTGTAGACATGGAATCTTAACGAATACAAAAATACAATTTAACTTATATCAAGTTGATGTTCAAACGAAATACACTTCATTTTATAGTCAATGTTACATAAATAAAGTTAAATGCTTTAATTTTTTTAATTTTTGACTGAACATTTATTTAACACTAGCAGGGCTACCCGGTGTTGTCAGGGCGATAGAAAGCAAAATAGAAAAGGTGTGTAGCATATTTATATTAAAACACTCTATCATCTCTCAATCCGTCTCTCTTTCACCCTTTCTCATTTTTCCACCCCTCTTTTACCTCCTCACAGCCTATTCTTCTCTCTTTTCTTAATGTATTGAATAATAATAATAATGCAAGTCATTCACCTGAACTTTCAGTTTTAAAGTTATTGCTTACAAGCAACACCAAGTTTCTTTCCCATCCCCTATCTCTAAAATATAATGAAATATATATTTGCTTTTATTCCAAAGCAACATAGGAAATATACTACTGCACATAGGAAATATACTACTGCACATAGGAAATATACTACTGCACATAGGAAATATACTACTGCATTATTGCACACACCTGCTCCCTCTAAGTGTTGTGAAGTTGTCCAACAGTAAATAATAAATAAAGGAAGTCAAGTCGAGGGTTGGTTTAACAAGTGTATTAACAAAGTAAGAAATTGACTAGCACTTGGCTAGACAGTTACAAGACCGTGCTTTGTCTTCTCTGTGTCTCTGGTGACTCGCACTATTTATAGTGACAACCGGTGTTGTTTCTCCTGTGTAAGAACGGCCGGTGTAACATTAAGATATTAAGTACTGACTACTGAGCAACCAAGAGTACCTTTTCTGATATACAATAATATAACAAAATAGAGTGAAAATCTTTCTCCCGGGCAATGCGGTGTTGTATCACATACAAAATGTGATACTGTATTATTACTTTGATGGCTCCCGGGAAACTGAGTTAACAAAATACAAAGAAGTTTTTCTCTTGAGAAATGCTGCGCTTAATTTTATAACCTCGTAATTTAGGTTAATTATAAATAATAACTTGTAAATAAATGGATGAACTATCAAGAGAAACGTGTAACAGATTTATTAAAACTGAACACAGAATAAATTAATGAGTTAATTGGCCGCTGGACGCGATTGATATATTCACAGTCTGACGCCGTGGTCTTTGTTTTCTTTCTCTCCGGGCTAACGACCCTTTTCCAAGGGCGATAACTCTTAACTCCCGAAATAAGTCAAGGGAGGTAATTCCGTGTTCGTTAGGTGTCCTAACACTTAAACTCACCTGCTTTATCTAGGATGTTGAGCACTTTTGGATTACTATATACCACTTACCAAATGTAATAATGTAACCTTACACTTATTGTTTCCGTTTAGAGCACTACTGAAGTAATCCAAATAAAATTAAGGATGCCACAAGAGCACTTCTAAAATCACCATTTTAGAGTTTCTTTTCCTCCTCCCTAGTCCAAAGAGAAGCCTAGGAAACGTCGAATAAAGAAAAATGACGAGTTTTATCCGAGAAATAATAGATTGAAATTAAAGTGTTTTCTTCCAAATTATAGTTGAAAAACTCAAACCCCACGGTGAAATCTGCTCCATTGCCCTATTTGGGGTGCACTTAGAGATTTGGAACACTTCCATTATCTTCCGCTATTAAATTGACATAGATTTTATGTAGATTATCTAACCTTTCTTTCTATAGAGCAGACACAGACACATATACAGACAAACACGCATTGAGTTATATATATATATATATATATATATATATATATATATATATATATATATATATATATATATATATAAATCAATGTGAAAGGTATATATTTTAATATATCTTTTATTTAGTTTTTATATTTTGACGTGTAGGAATATCAATTGTCCCTTATATAGAAAATAAAAAGTTTTTCTTAAAAATAGAACAAAATTTCCGGCTGTGATCATTCGGCCTTCGTCAGTGTAATGGGGGATATATATTTAAATTCCTCAAATGTCATAGACAGCTTGGTTAAATTTAAAATACATTTGACCTTATCATTACTATTACTTTCATCATAAATATTTCCTGTTCATTGTTAACTTGTCTATACAATTCAGCATTGTACATGATACGCATGTTATATCGATATAGGAATCAAGGTGGTTCATTTTTTACTTCATTAAAGTGTTCAATCACGATCCTCCTCTACCTCTCGAACGTTGAGTTAGTAAATGTTACACCGGCCGTTCTCACACAGGAGAAACTGCACCGGTTGTCACTATAAATAGTGTGAGTCACCAGAGACACAGAAAAGACAAAGCACAGTCTTGTAACTGTCTAGCCAAGTGCTAGTCATATTCTTACTTTGTTAATACACTTGTTTAAACCAACCCTCGACTTGACTTCCTTTATTTATTATTAACTGTTGGACAACTTCACAACAGTAAAGAAGTGAAGAACACTACTTTTTCTCTCCGCAATTGATCAGTTTACTTTGTTATAGCATATACTTCTTGTAGTCTCTTTGTCTTGCCGGATTCCAGGACAAGAATTCATCTAGTCTGGTGGAGTATACAGTTTAATTCTGTTACTTGAGGTAACATCAATTAAAAAAGGTGCACCATTCCTCGTATGAACCAGTGTGTAACCATGAAAAGGGAAATTATTTGGTCTTCGAATACATCGTTATTTTCAATATTTAGTCAGGTTTTTTTTTGTAGCGGAAAGTATCCTCATGCCAGTTTATCCTGACAAACCCCATGTACAGAGAAACCTGAGATACCAAAGGATAATGTCTAGTAGGCATTTCATTTTTCTCCTTTAGGCATTCAATTTCTCTCATAATTCCTCTAATATTCGTGTGTATGTCTTGATGAGTGCCTAGGTAAATATCTAAATTTAGAATATTAGATCAATATATATATATATATATATATATATATATATGTATATATATATATATATATATATATATATATATATATATTACTTAAAAAGTAAAGCAAGAAATTAACGCATTTGAATCTTTATATGAAAAAAAGGTACTGGAGCTGTAAAGCGGCAAGCGGCTTTAACAAAACGAAACAAATTCATTTTTACTTAACTATTTTAAATCTAAAAAATACCCATTAAATGCATATTAAGATATTTAAACCTTTTTTAAATACATTCTTCACTGATATGTTCTTTCTTTAATTTTTGTTTTATTGAACGAAGAAAATCTATTTTCATCAAATGAATATAATTTCTTTTACGTTTTAATATATTTCAGTTATTGCATGGACATAACCTGATAATTGCCGTGAGTGATCCAAGATGAAATCGAAGGAAAATTTCAATGGTGTCTAGATTATGTGAAAAATTTAACTCTT
>OY744515.1:15878803-16026303 GCA_963556195.1 Sepiola atlantica
GCAAAGTTCAAAAAACTTAACGAAAATAACAAGAAGGTCCAGGGAAAAGTTCAAAAAACTTAACGAAAATAACAAGAAGGTCCAGGGCAAAGTTCAAAAAACTTAACGAAAATAACAAGAAGGTCCAGGGCAAAGTTCAAAAACTTAACGAAAATAACAAGAAGGTCCAGGGCAAAGTTAAAAAAACTTAACGAAAATAACAAGAAGGTCCAGGGCAAAGTTAAAAAAACTTAACGAAAATAACAAGAAGGTCCAGGGCAAAGTTCAAAAAACTTAACGAAAATAACAAGAAGGTCCAGGGCAAAGTTCAAAAAACTTAACGAAAATAACAAGAAGGTCCAGGGCAAAGTTCAAAAAACTTAACGAAAATAACAAGAAGGTCCAGGGCAAAGTTCAAAAACTTAACGAAAATAACAAGAAGGTCCAGGGCAAAGTTCAAAAAACTTAACGAAAATAACAAGAAGGTCCAGGGCAAAGTTAAAAAAACTTAACGAAAATAACAAGAAGGTCCAGGGCAAAGTTAAAAAAACTTAACGAAAATAACAAGAAGGTCCAGGGCAAAGTTAAAAAAACTTAACGAAAATAACAAGAAGGTCCAGGGCAAAGTTAAAAAAACTTAACGAAAATAACAAGAAGGTCCAGGGCAAAGTTAGAAAAACTTAACGAAAATAACAAGAAGGTCCAGGGCAAAGTTAAAAAAACTTAACGAAAATAACAAGAAGGTCCAGGGCAAAGTTCAAAAAACTTAACGAAAATAACAAGAAGGTCCAGGGCAAAGTTCAAAAAACTTAACGAAAATAACAAGAAGGTCCAGGGCAAAGTTAAAAAAACTTAACGAAAATAACAAGAAGGTCCAGGGCAAAGTTCAAAAACTTAACGAAAATAACAAGAAGGTCCAGGGCAAAGTTCAAAAAACTTAACGAAAATAACAAGAAGGTCCAGGGAAAAGTTCAAAAAACTTAACGAAAATAACAAGAAGGTCCAGGGCAAAGTTAAAAAAACTTAACGAAAATAACAAGAAGGTCCAGGGCAAAGTTAGAAAAACTTAACGAAAATAACAAGAAGGTCCAGGGCAAAGTTCAAAAAACTTAACGAAAATAACAAGAAGGTCCAGGGCAAAGTTCAAAAACTTAACGAAAATAACAAGAAGGTCCAGGGCAAAGTTCAAAAAACTTAACGAAAATAACAAGAAGGTCCAGGGCAAAGTTAAAAAAACTTAACGAAAATAACAAGAAGGTCCAGGGCAAAGTTAAAAAAACTTAACGAAAATAACAAGAAGGTCCAGGGCAAAGTTAAAAAAACTTAACGAAAATAACAAGAAGGTCCAGGGCAAAGTTCAAAAAACTTAACGAAAATAACAAGAAGGTCCAGGGCAAAGTTAGAAAAACTTAACGAAAATAACAAGAAGGTCCAGGGCAAAGTTCAAAAAACTTAACGAAAATAACAAGAAGGTCCAGGGCAAAGTTCAAAAAACTTAACAAAAATAACAAGAAGGTCCAGGGCAAAGTTAAAAAAACTTAACGAAAATAACAAGAAGGTCCAGGGCAAAGTTAAAAAAACTTAACGAAAATAACAAGAAGGTCCAGGGCAAAGTTCAAAAACTTAACGAAAATAACAAGAAGGTCCAGGGCAAAGTTAAAAAAACTTAACGAAAATAACAAGAAGGTCCAGGGAAAAGTTCAAAAAACTTAACGAAAATAACAAGAAGGTCCAGGGCAAAGTTAAAAAAACTTAACGAAAATAACAAGAAGGTCCAGGGCAAAGTTAGAAAAACTTAACGAAAATAACAAGAAGGTCCAGGGCAAAGTTAAAAAAACTTAACGAAAATAACAAGAAGGTCCAGGGCAAAGTTCAAAAACTTAACGAAAATAACAAGAAGGTCCAGGGCAAAGTTAAAAAAACTTAACGAAAATAACAAGAAGGTCCAGGGAAAAGTTCAAAAAACTTAACGAAAATAACAAGAAGGTCCAGGGCAAAGTTCAAAAAACTTAACGAAAATAACAAGAAGGTCCAGGGCAAAGTTCAAAAACTTAACGAAAATAACAAGAAGGTCCAGGGCAAAGTTCAAAAAACTTAACGAAAATAACAAGAAGGTCCAGGGCAAAGTTAAAAAAACTTAACGAAAATAACAAGAAGGTCCAGGGCAAAGTTCAAAAAACTTAACGAAAATAACAAGAAGGTCCAGGGCAAAGTTCAAAAAACTTAACGAAAATAACAAGAAGGTCCAGGGCAAAGTTCAAAAAACTTAACGAAAATAACAAGAAGGTCCAGGGCAAAGTTCAAAAACTTAACGAAAATAACAAGAAGGTCCAGGGCAAAGTTCAAAAAACTTAACGAAAATAACAAGAAGGTCCAGGGCAAAGTTAAAAAAACTTAACGAAAATAACAAGAAGGTCCAGGGCAAAGTTAAAAAAACTTAACGAAAATAACAAGAAGGTCCAGGGCAAAGTTAAAAAAACTTAACGAAAATAACAAGAAGGTCCAGGGCAAAGTTAAAAAAACTTAACGAAAATAACAAGAAGGTCCAGGGCAAAGTTAGAAAAACTTAACGAAAATAACAAGAAGGTCCAGGGCAAAGTTAAAAAAACTTAACGAAAATAACAAGAAGGTCCAGGGCAAAGTTAAAAAAACTTAACGAAAATAACAAGAAGGTCCAGGGCAAAGTTCAAAAACTTAACGAAAATAACAAGAAGGTCCAGGGCAAAGTTAAAAAAACTTAACGAAAATAACAAGAAGATCCAGGGCAAAGTTCAAAAAACTTAACGAAAATAACAAGAAGGTCCAGGGCAAAGTTAAAAAAACTTAACGAAAATAACAAGAAGGTCCAGGGCAAAGTTAAAAAAACTTAACGAAAATAACAAGAAGGTCCAGGGCAAAGTTAAAAAAACTTAACGAAAATAACAAGAAAGTCCAGGGCAAAGTTAAAAAAACTTAACGAAAATAACAAGAAGGTCCAGGGCAAAGTTAAAAAAACTTAACGAAAATAACAAGAAGGTCCAGGGCAAAGTTAAAAAAACTTAACGAAAATAACAAGAAGGTCCAGGGCAAAGTTCAAACAACAGCTGTCATAGAAAACCTACAAAGATATTAACAAGAACGAGACCCAAAGCGCTTCTCATACCGACACCATCCACTTGACATACTAAATCCCCATTAAAACTAACTTTGTCTGATTTAGTCGACAGATCCATTAATTCTATAAAAGCTTTTTTTCTGGAAATCCAGTTTTCTTTAAGAGACTATCAGCACAGATTCCGATTGTCTCATCAAGCGGTGAACATGCTCGAACATAGATAACCATTGTCTGGGGAACAGGCGGAATTTCGATGACCGTTCTTTCCAATGATTTCCCGTCTGCGAAACAAATTACCCTGCAGACTAGAATATGGTCGTCTTAAAATCCAATGTCAACAAATACTTGTCATACACCGTTTCCATTCATCATTTTCGATCCTCCCGTGGTATTCTTCATCATTTAACTAACAATCCATCTATTTTATTAACCCTTATCCTCGAGTAACTTTTGGTCTTGATAAGTGGTGACTCACTTGTAAAATTAAAGAAAAACCTATTTCGACTCGTCCAGGGCTTCTTTTATGTGGTTACCATGACTACAATACAGCCCAAACAATAAAACACGTGTAGAAGTATAGATATAAGTTGGTCGGATCTGTTTTCCACTAGGAAATAGAAAGTATGCTGTCAGTTGTCCTTTTCGACCATTTCTAGACTACTTCTATGTTGTTGGCATGTACTTAGAGGGAGTAACATTTGGAAATGGCGAGTGCTGTATATAAAACAGGGTCCTAGTGGCCTTGCTAGCTGATAACCGATACCAATCTGCAAATACAACGAGCATAAGAGACAGTCGTGGGTCGTTTGTTGTGATCTGCGCCGACAAGAGACTGTTAGGCGATGCCAGATCGAATTTAGAATTCATACTAGATATAATTATTTGTAATTTCATTACATAATGTAAACAATTATATACTAAAATATTTTTCCTTCAGATTTACAAATTTATTTTTCGTTATTACCAGAATTTAGGATTCTATTCTCAGTAAAAAACATTCCAAGTTTTAGGAATGATATTTGATAAGGCATTATTGTTGTCATATTTAGGCTGGTGAATCTCTGTCCTATTTGAGGGTTCTTGATAAGGTACAAAAACGTATCTGTAATGAGGTTGGCTCCTCCTTTTCCTCCTCTCTGCACCTCTCTCACAGACACGATGTTGCTTGTCTCAGTCTCTTCTATAAGTACTATTATGGCATGTGTTCTTCAGAATTGTCTGATTTATTCATTGCCTTCTTTTCCCCAGCTGGTGTGTCTCGTTGGTCAAGTGGTCTTCATCAATTCGCTGTTCAAATACTTTGTTATAATAAATCTTACTATTTCGGTAGCGTCTTTCCAAGAACTGCAGGCTTGTAGAACATTCTTCCTGCACAATGTGTTCCTCCTACCTATAGATTTCGTCTTTTCAAGACTAAGGTCAATAGGTATGTTCTGTCTTTGCGATAATCAGCTTTCGTTGTTTAGCTCCTTACATGAAGTGGATTAAGTTCTTGTTTGCAGCGATATACACATTGAAAAGGCACAACGAATATTGTTACCGACTGGCAGTCAGTTTCTATGGTTCTAATTAATATTCAATAAACACGGACATCTAATCTCAAACCTGGAAGTCGATACAAATCACAAAAGCCAGATCTGGGTACATCATCAATCACGCTGGCACAGTTTTTCCACCGCACACCGTTTGTACACATTGTAAGCCGCCAATAACAAAGAAAATACAATTGAATTGATCTATTCAATAAACAAATAATTTGAAAGCCTTATGAATGCACATTTTAAAATAAAATTAAATACAATAATTCATTTTATTATTTCTATGCTCAGTTACTTTACATTCTTTGAGGTGTTGTTTAAACAACGGATAAAACCGGGG
The DNA here is from genome assembly GCA_963556195.1 of Sepiola atlantica. Classification (NCBI taxonomy): domain Eukaryota; kingdom Metazoa; phylum Mollusca; class Cephalopoda; order Sepiida; family Sepiolidae; genus Sepiola; species Sepiola atlantica. The sequence goes on from OY744515.1 coordinate 15,883,755, forward strand.
AAATTCAACCTTCAAACAAAGACTTGATACCGCGTGCTAAACCGGATAACCAGTAACAATAGATATAGAGAAACGAAGAAGGAAGAAGATTGCCTTCAATTCTATTTTGCAAGAAGATTTATTGTTACCAAATTAGGGCTGGTGCACCAACCACTAGTCTCTCGCGCTTAGACAGTGTACAAAAAACCCTTTAACTTATTATCAAGCTCCAACCCTTATCCCAACGTCACATTTTCCACCCTGTGCTTGTTTTACACGCACTCCTAGGAAATGTGCTCCGACGAACTTGCTGCGCTTGTAACTCCTCAGCGTAAATACTCCTGACTAGCAGCAAAATTACACCCCTTCATTATAGAGGTTCCGACATGTGGGAAAGATGTTTACTCTTATAGCTTATTTCCTCGCACCGCTTGCCTTTGGAATTCCTTCCCTGCTCTCGATTTCCCTCACTGTACCACCATGCAAAAATTTAAATTTAATGCGAACTAACACCTTGCTGCCCAATTCTGCACTTAGGTCCCTAATCACAGTGGCAATGTGTCTTTTTGTAGTGAATAAAAGTAATAAAAAAATACTCGTAAAATGCACTAATAACTACTAAGAGTTATATTATCTTATCTTTTTGATGAAACTTTCAAACATATATTATTACTTATTGACTTGATGCTTCTAACAAAGAATAACATTTTGTTAATGAAATGAACATCTTTTCTATATTAAATTGAAATCTTTAGAGGAACACATGAATTACTATTATATAATGCACTATAGTAACTATTATTTAAAAACTTATTTCATTAACTCTAAAAATTGCTTTACTTTGTAATGAGAAACAATTTATCAAACTATCTGTACCTTATCGGCGTTGCCCGGAAGTCTTTTTTACTTAATTTTTTTTATTTATTTCGCATTGTTATCAAATTTCTACCAAATTACTTTTACTTTTTAAAAAATCTGATTTTGAAAGTCCAATTTAATCATTACAGTATCGTTTGGTCATTAAATTCTGAACTGAACCAATTTTTTTAAACTGTAACCAATTTTTTAAAACTGTAACTAACTTTTTAAAACTGTAACCAATTTTTTTACACTGTAACCAATTTTTTTAAACTGTAACCAATTTTTTAAAACTGTAACTAATTTTTTAAAACTGTAACCAATTTTTTAAAACTGTAACTAATTTTTAAAACTGTAACCAATTTTAAAAAACTGTAACCAATTTTTAAAACTGTAACTAATTTTAAAACTGTAACCATTTTTTTTAAACTGTAACAAATTTTTTAAAACTGTAACCAATTTTTTAAAACTGTAACTAATTTTTTAAAACTGTAACCAATTTTTAAAAACTGTAACCAATTTTTTAAAACTGTAACCAATTTTTAAAAACTGTAACTAATTTTTTAAAACTGTAACTAATTTTTTAAAATTGTAACTAATTTTTAAAACTGTAACCAATTTTTTAAAACTGTAACCAATTTTTAAAAACTGTAACTAATTTTTAAAACTGTAACTAATTTTTTAAAACTGTAACCAATTTTTTTAAACTGTAACTAATTTTTTAAAACTGTAACCAATTTTTTAAAACTGTAACTAATTTTTAAAACTGTTACCAATTTTAAAAAACTGTAACCAATTTTTAAAACTGTAACTAATTTTAAAAACTGTAACCATTTTTTAAAAACTGTAACACATTTTTTAAAACTGTAACCAATTTTTTAAAACTGTAACTAATTTTTTAAAACTGTAACCAATTTTTAAAAACTGTAACCAATTTTTTAAAACTGTAACCAATTTTTAAAAACTGTAACTAATTTTTTAAAACTGTAACTAATTTTTTAAAACTGTAACTAATTTTTAAAACTGTAACCAATTTTTTAAAACTGTAACCAATTTTTAAAAACTGTAACTAATTTTTTAGAACTGTAACCATTTTTTAAAAACTGTAATCAATTTTTTAAAACTGTAACTAACTTTTTAAAACTGTAACCAATTTTTTAAAACCGTAACAAATTTTTTAAAACTGTAACCAATTTTTTAAAACTGTAACTATTTTTTTAAAACTGTAACTAATTTTTTAAAACTGTAACCAATTTTTTAAAACTGTAACCAATTTTTTAAAACTATAACTAATTTTTTAAGACTGTAACTAATGTTTTAAAACTGTAACTAATTTTTAAAAACTATAACTAATGTTTAAAGCTAATCTTGTTTTCATTTCTGTTTATAAATGTATCGAATGTAAATAGCGTAAAAAACTTCCAATCTTTTAATACATGCTAAGAATTTAAAAGTCAGAAATGGTTTTCTATTCGACAGTTTCAAATTTCGAACAGTCACGAACTAATTCATTCTTTGTCTCAGCTATTAACAAACGATTAAAATGGGTAATTTGCTGACTAAGAGATCGAAATACATCGTGACTTTACTTACGTTATCAAATTATTTTTTTAATAAGAATTTTACAGAAATTTGTTTTATTTTACGCTCATGCATTTTTGATTTCAATAAATATTCGATTAAAAAATATTCGAAATAAAAATAATTCAATGTGCAATCATCAAAGTTATTTTGAAACGAGAAATACACACACACGTGAAGCTGTCTCGTAATGTTATTAATATGGGTATGCATTTAATGAATGTTCTGTGGAAAACCTACAAGGTTACCCTAGAGTACAATGGTCAATGAACCGGGAGTTCATAACCATTGGTTTAAACAAAGCGTTTTATTTTATATTATTTTTTTTTACATAATAACAGAATACTTTTTTTACCTTTAGTTCTCCAGGCATGTTGGCCGGTAATCCTTTATAGTTGCCAAGTAGGTTTGCCAGACTTCCTTGAACAGGTTCACATGCGAACGCTAAACTTTCACTGAAAATAAAACATTAATGGATTAATTGACGTTGACATAGAGTTTTGCTAGAAATTCATAAGTGAAGTCATATTTCTTCCTCATATCGAATTTCAACAAATTGATTCCACCACAGTTGATCAATAAAACCTTTCAATCGGTTTTAAACATCTTATTTACATTCGCTTCTTCATTCTTCACACATTGATAAATAAACGAGTCACCCCGATCATTATTTATCCGTTCTTCCTGATTGAATGAGTTTACAGAAATAATATATTGAATAATTTGATCTTTCAGATTTGATGTTTAATACAAATGAACTAAATTTTGTAGAGTATTTGTAAAGCACTCGTAGTTTAGGATACATCACAGATGCGCATTAATACTAGATACAAAGATGTGACTCGTTGGATCACCCATTTAGATCGGGTTCTTAGATTATTTGAATTAGGAAAACGTGATTATTCAGATTATGCGAATTATTATTCTCATCTTGGTTGTTATTTTCACAAAGTTTCGGCCGATGTAACTTCCGACCTTCTTCAGGTGCATATTTTCGAACTCGGGAATCTTTATGCCGAACTAGAAAATCTATAGGGAATTTCGAATAGAATCCTTTATTCAATCGACGATGATAGATTGTTCACGTTCCGGGTAGATGAGAATAGTAGTTTGAATGAATCCAAATAATACAAAATATCAATCTTCAATCCAAAAAATTCCGAAACAGAAAAAAGTGAGTTTGCAAAGCCAGTTAGATTTTTAAAAAACAAAGAGACAAATATAAAATTATTCTCTTTCTTCTCACTATTTCTTCTCTTTCCCACTCCGGTTACGAGTTCAAAACGTATTACTACTAGTGGTTGTATTTTCTTTTGTTGATGTAAATAATAGACTAGTCTTATATTTAGTTTTATAGTTACTTTTATTACCTTTGATTATCAATATATATATATATATATATATATATATATATATATATATATATATATATTATTTTCATCTCTAACCTTATGACACTCTTCCATTCACCCACACCCTTCCCTTTTCTCCCTGTATCTTCTCTTATTTTTTCCTCATTTTTTTCCCTCACATTTTTAATACTACAGTCCAAATAAACTTTCTCATGTTCCAAATATTTCAAATATATTCCTCACCCACCCTTTCAATCACCCCCTCCCCCACCCACTCCAATCCCCCACTCATTGCTATCATTTTCCAAATATTTCAAATATTTCACACCCTATCACGACAAATCCTCCCTCTTCCCCCTCTCATCCGTTTTCCCCCATGCCTCTTCTTAAATTCCCTCATTTTCTTCAAACGCTCTCTGGGACTATGGCTTTCGCCCATCCACCGAGATCACAGCCCCCCCCCCTCCCTCTCTGCCCATCCCCATTTCCCTGCACACACCCCACACACACAAACGTTCCAATTCACTCTTCCCCTTCGGTCTCGACCGCAGCCATCTGGTCAGACACCCCCTCCCCCTTTTCCCCCAATCTCTCTCTGCCATCCATTTTACCCCTGCTCATCCCCCACCTCTTTCTCTCATCGCCAGCCACAGTAGTCCTTGCTCCCTCCACCCTTCCCCTTTTTTCTCCCACTCATTTTTCATTCTCTAACAAGTACGGACGTCCAGCTAGACGCTGCTATTATTTTTCATTTTATTTTATTTTTCTTCCCAACATGTCTACCCTACATGTATCCGTGCTTGCATGATATCTTTTCCCTATATCATCATCCTGATGAAGTCTTATAAATAAAGACGAAACGTTGATGTACACATAAAAAAACATCCAGTTTTTTTGGTTTTCCTTTTTCATTTTACCATCACGTCGGATTACCTTCATCCTTCTCTTCCCATATATATATGTGTGTGTGTGTCTGTGTGTGAGTGTGTGTGTGTGAAAAAGACAAACTGGAAAAACAAATTTAAATACAGGAAAAAATCATCAAGAAACGAGAAATTTTACCGGTTTCGTTCGGATCAACAAACGTCTTCATAAAAAGTGAAGTTTTTTCATTTATTCAATAGCGGTAACACATAGGAAAAAAGAAAAACTCACAACGAGACGTCATTGGCACGTGTTTAATTATTTGAAGGAAAAAAAGAATAATAAAACGTGCGAGCAGAGACGCTTCCTTCTCCCTGTTTTCATATCTTTTGTTTCTTGATGATTTTTTTCTTTATTTAAACTTGTTTTTTTTCTGTTTGTCTTTTTCACACATCTTGTTTTTCACGACATCCTTATATATATATATATATCTATATATATATATATATATATATATATATATATATAGAGAGAGAGAGAGAGAGAGAGAGCAAGAGAGAGAGAGAGAGCAAGAGAGAGAAAGAGAGAGAGAGAGCAAGAGAGAGAAAGAGAGAGATAATTTCTGTATGAAAATGAGACTTCTATAGTTACAATGATCCAAATATCTGAGTCAGAGCAAGAGAGAAAGAGAGAAAAAGGGACGAAAGCGAGAATGACAGGCACCGTAAGTAGTCACAAAGAAGATCACGCAATACAGAGTAACAGAAGATGAGTTGTAGACAGAACTCAGTAAGAGATGGATGATGGCTAAATAAAACTTAACATTTAAAATTTTTTTTTCAAACATAACTCAATCTCAGAGCTAAAATATATATATTAGAGTATATTTTGTGTTATTAAAGTAGATAGGAAAACTCATTTTGGAAACACGCATTGATTCACTCAGCTTTTAATTGAATATCAAGTTCCCATGCATTTAAAGATGTGTGAAAAAACATTGTGTCAATATTACCCAAATGAAGTAGTGTCCACTTTTTATAAATACCTAAAACTGTATTTAAAAATCCACTTTAAACGGGACACTTTTAAAAACGATTGGCTCTCTCAAACATCTATCATGCAGTAAATATCAGGCGACTTATACCTAACATGTACTGAAAGTTAAGTAAAAACCAAGAGACGTGATTAGATTTGATAACAGTTTGCGAAACGTAACCATTTAAGTAGAAAATAAAGCATTTGAAATAACAGAAACGAAAACAATGCATCAAATTCATATAAATTCCTCGCGATCATTTCTTTGTGAGAATGAGACTGTAGCGACCAGAGTTATCTCTTTTGGGAATAAACTGGTTGTCATGCTAGAGTTATGCCCCTTGGTTAAAAGGGTAGACTCAAAATCTGTCAATAAACACGAGACATTTGGGTACTGTCGTAACGCCACGCGGTCGAGAATTTGGAGGAGAGTTCGCTCTCATTGGCTCGCCGGGCGTGCTGCAGACAGAACGGGTTTTGAGGCACGTCTCCTGACAGGGAAAACGTCACGAAAAACTGAAATTACTCACATTACCGTTTTACATGAATAACTTGTGCACTATTATTGTATGGGAGCAATGTATCCTGTATGCAATCTTATGCTTTATTGTTTCGTTTTACTGTCTTTATAGTTTGTCGTAGGCAAACTATTAATAAATGAAATATACTTGTCCATCGCAATCTTTTTAAACTGCCTTTTACTTTCCACGCGGTTACATAAAGTCAACATAATATACAGTGAAATGTATCAGCACCCTACGTGCTCAAATAATTAATTTAATTTCTTCTACTCACCCATGGTTAATCTTAATGGAATAGAATATCAAATATTATAATTCTTCAGGACTCCTATAGTAACGGATAGTTCGAATATTCTATAATTGTTCCCAATATTTCCTGAATGTTCGTCTGGTTTTGTAATACTAAGCCTGAAGTGACAATTCGATTATAAGCGTATAAAATGTGGGGAACGTGAAGGGGGCTTACCTGCGAAACGTCCTCGTGTTTGTCTGTCCTGTGCGCTGCGGATGAAGGAAAAGAATTCAACATGACGTCCGTGAACCTTTATTCCGTACGGTTGACGCGGAGTCTCGCGAAGTCACATTGAACGCATGCAAATTAGGTGTGCCTCAGCCTAATAAAAGCGGGTCTCTTAACGTCTTCAACGAAACGTTGCGAAGTAAGTGCACGTGTGACGAACGTAGAGATCTGCTTTGGAAGCTGACAGAGGACTTTGTGATCTACGGACAGAGTGATTTGCGTTTTGTTGGACCTTCGTTATTAGTTCATAAAATACAGGTCTAAATAAGTGACGGTTGGAAAGACATCCGTAAATACGATCGATATACAATTTAAATAAAAAAATAGAGTTTGGAAGAAGTCAACAACAGATTAATAAATGATGAGAAAACAGTGCAAAAACGAGCGAGTGAAAAAGACTACGTTGTAATTGCTGGTTTAGTATTATTAGACTGTACAGAAGACTTTCAGAACCGTACAGCATTAATGGTTATTAAGGATTTCCACAACCAAAAGAAAGTCTAAGTTTCATAAATGGTAAATATTGCCATGCAAGTGTTGGAAACACGCTGGCAGATTATTTGGCAGTCATGTACACGTTTTGTATATATATATATATATATATATATATATATATATATATATATATATATATATATATAAAAACGAGAGAAAACGATTAAAAAGAAATTAATTAATGTACTGAACCGGTTTTCGTCCACACTCATCAGAGTAAAACGTGGAAGTGATTGAATACGACTAAAACCTAAAAATAATTTGTAATGAACACTAGTGACAAGTTTAGGAGAAAAAAAAAATATGGGGAGGAGAGTCATAAGTTGATCACAGTAAGTCCTAAAAGCCATTCCTTTTGCTTACAAAGGGAAGGTTTGATTGACTTTATATATATGGCTTCCAGGACTTTGAGGTGGAATAGGGAATGCGATCTACTTATGACAGAAAACCAGTCACTAGTGTACGTCGACGCACATTCGGCGCTATTTATGAGATGGGCAGCAATAGCAGACCCGGATGTATTAACTAAATTATTTAAATTATTTAGTCGGCCCTGGCGTATGGCAGGGGGGATGTGTTGTTTGATTCTGGATTCAAACCTTTGCACTGTTCTTCCCACGTATACGGCATCGCACCGACATTTAAATAGATAAATAATATTACTAATATGTTGGGGTGGGAGAACATCCTTATGAATAGATTTGAGCAAAGGTCGAGCAGAAAAAACAATTCTAGGATTAGATGCCTGGTAACACTGACGCACAGCTACAGAAATTTGATTGGCAAATTTGATGCTAATATTACCCAACCAAGGTAATCTGAGGTACGCCGGGCATTTTGGAGGACCGAAAAGTTTAGGCTTGTTAAAATGAGCGATCTTAGTAACGATATTGGAATTAACAATATCGAGAGGGTACCCATTTTCAACGAGCACCTCTTTGATAAATTCAATCTCCGAATCAATCAGGGATTCAGAGCAAATCTTTAAAGCACGATGAACCAAACATTAATAAGATTTATTTTTCTTTGTATGGGTCAAAAAGAGTCCCAGTGACAATACAAACCAGTAAATGTAGGTTTGCGGAAAACAGATGTTAAGAACAATGAATCAGATTTATGCACTAATACATCCAGAAAAGGAAGGGTGGAGTTGTGTTCCTTCTCACAAGTGAACTTTAAGGCTGGGTGTAATTGATTGAGTGCATTAAGGAATAATATGGAATCTGACTCATTGTTAAACACGCAAAATGTATCATCTACGTATCGAAAATAAGTAAGTGGTTTATTGATACGGGCCAAGAGATTATGCTCTTTTGTAAGCAAAAGGAATGGCTTTTAGGACTTAATGTGATCAACTTATGACTCTCCTCCCCATATTTTTTTTTTTTTGTTCTCCTAAACTTGTCACTAGTGTTCATTACAAATTATTTTTAGGTTTTAGTCGTATTCAATCACTTCCACGTTTTACTCTGATGAGTGTGGACGAAAACCGGTTCAGTACATTAATTAATTTCTTTTTAATCGTTTTCTCTCGTTTTTTTTATATTTGTTTAATCTCATTCGACCCTCCAAAAAATGTCCCAAACGTCCGTATTCCTCGCCGTTATCAAATTTTGTACCACGAAAAATTTATTTAAATATATATATATATATATATATATATATATTCATTCTTTGAAAATATGATCTACGGTTGAGATCGGATTTTAACCCTGCCTGATGAGATCTCAGTTTATAACAGCTGTTGATTGATAACATCGACATGGCAGTGTCGCAGATTTTGTACATGTCTGTGCAAATAAAAAACTAATCATATATGGTGACGACAAGAGATGAGGGGAATGGAAAAGAGTCTCCATAAAACAAAAATGTATTTTTTTCTCTTTTTCCTTTTTTTTTCTCTAAAAAAAGTAGATACTCTAGCGGGAGAAAACTACAGATTTATTTCGGCTAATTCAGATTTTACATAAAAAAATAAAAATAACATATTTTATGGTTCAATGAATTATAATAATTACATCTGTACATAGATATAAGGCCAGGTGTTGATAATAGTATCCCAAGATTTTGTTGTAGACACCAAACCTCCATTATAGTATAATATCTTCGCGGAGTAGTATGAATATAAATTTGTAGATTAAAACACTCCTAACTTATTTGTCGGTGGTTTAATAATTAAAAATAATCACAAGCAAGTTAGATATAAAAAAATCAATGTTAACACCACAAATGAATTATTTTTTAAATCGGTTTTAGGGCTAAGATTAAAGTTTTACAAAATCCTCCTAGACTGATGCAACAAATTTTTTTTCGCATTTCAGATGCCTCTTTTGGGGGGGATCTTAATTTGTCTCACATTAAAACTGGCCTTGTGCTCTGGAGTGAATAAATAGGGACTTTATTTTCGCAAACAGGGCGAATATATTTTCTAAGAGCCATAATTTCTGTTCAGGATTTAAAATAATAAATATTCCTACTTTATTTTAGAACATTTAAACTATCGTATTTATATTTAAGCATGCGTGAAAAAAAAAACTTTCAATATTATGGCAGATTTTAATTTTCCAAAGTGATATTTATGACCTTTACTTTTGACGCCATAAAAAGCAGTGTATAAATTTCAACTCATAAAACATGACAGAACATATGGAACCATATTGAGCTGCGAATCTTTTATCGAGCAGATGAGAGACGCTCCCAGCATGTCAGTGCTAAGCTCAAATGTCAGAAGTAATCACTAGGAATTAAACCACATTCTTGATAACATTAGCAACTGATCAAGATGTTCTGTATCTGTATAAAAAGCAAACAGCCGAGTCAAGTCGAAGGGTACGAGAAACAGTATGAAGACATTACCATGAAAGATTCTGAAAATCAAGTAAATAACACGTTGAACAGTTCTAAAATTATTTCTCGTCGGTGAACCAAGCATAAATGTCATCTACAACACGTACTAATAAACATAGCAGAAAGCAAAAAAATATGAGTCAAAGTTTATATGAAAGTTGAGTCAAAGTATATTATAATTTTCACCGCGTTCAACTTCCAACATTAGATAACTATCTTCCTATTTATTCTATAGATTCGTATCTATTTTCAGCAATGTCTTCTGAGAAATCGTGAGGATGAGTGCGGTCAAATGAACTATACAAACGAAACGATCGATTTTATTTAAAAAGTTGAGACTTCTTTGACTGCTCTGAATAAGTTATTTTAGAAATGGATATCACGTGGATGCGATCTTTGCTTTTCTTGCTTGTCTATGAATAGACAGATTTTTACAGTCCGTATTCAAATCAAGAAGACGTTATTTGAATAGGTATACGCATGAATATCGTGTGCTGTGAAAATTGACAACCAGTGTAATGTATCATGTCTGGTATAAACGGACATTTTATTCAGACATATTTATTGGAGTTGATTTACACATTAAAGGCTTTAATGTCTGTTTAAATGCCTTGATCTTTTTGTTTACATATTTTCACGACATGTGAAAAATAACGGTTTACATTTCATTCTCCACTCTCCACCGAGGTCACAGTCGGTAGGTTGATTCCTCTAACCGGCACGTGCGTTTAAGGGACGACCGATTCGTGAGACCGATTTTGTTAGTAGTACGCAGAAAAGAGGACTTTTACGGATTCTCGACGCTGCGCGCATTATCCCTTCCTGCTAATTCATATTACTACTGCTCTACCTGGCACAACCTGAGTAGGTTTAGTGCATATCAGTCGAGGATACGTCATCGACAATCAGGTGCATTTCGAGATAGTGATGACCTACCATCTGTCGAGCTGAGTTATGGTTCTGTGCAGTTCTAAGAGGCCCACTCTCCTAGGCATTACTGTCTCTCTTTGAGAAAGAGTTAGTTTATTTCTAATCGCCTGACTTGCTCCTACCGGGTAATGCTGACAGGACAGCCCAGGCATTTTTTTAACAGTCAGAGTGCACTATAAACATGCACTAGGCGGTTGCATGTTTAGTGACATGCATGCTATAAGTGAGTAATATTTAATTTAAAAAACAGGAATCACCAAAGATATGGGAAATATCTGATTTTGGAATTAACCATTCAAGATTTGATATCTCCTCGACAAAAGTAAGTATCTCTTTAATCAGAGCTCATGTTGAGATATAGACCCCCAGCACAAATATAATGACTGTCCAGATACGAGGACCCTCTTAGCAGTAAGTTTTTAAAATGTTATTTTAATAGATTGGCAGCAGATTAGGCTTTTCAACTGAATGCTGGCTGGCCATTATCTCAAGTGGTCTATATTTATGTATATCCCAGCAGATGTGCAGAGGCTGGGATCAGTCAGAGTTGTCTATCTGGGCGTTACACGGCCAGTTTGGTTTTCTGGAGTCTAACAGCAAGTTGGTTTTCGGTGATTCTTAGAAACAGGTGGTCTGTATGTGTTCGGTCGATCTTGTGTTTTTATTTGGTCGGGCTAAGATTTCTGAATTGCAAGTCTGTTATTTAACCCCCAAAAGAACACCATTTGTTACTTATTTTAAACGGAACTTGCGATTGTATTGATTTACTCCTCTCCAGGAGTTAGGCACAAGGCCAGTTTTTACCTTACTCCCACAAGTAAGATGTGACCCAAGACCGGAAAAGTGGGGTTTAAAAATTGCCTGGGCAGCCCCGTCGGCATTCTCCGGTAGGGGCGCCTAAGACAGTAAGCAATAAACTTACTCCTCCCCAAAGAGGGGAGGCGAAGCCTGGGAGGATGGACCTCCTAGAACTGCACAGGACAGACCCATAAACCGGCGTAAATCAAGCCCCGAAGGCCAAGACAATACCAGTCTATGGGGTGCAGTATCCATCGGAACAGATACTACACTTTGATCTTAGCCAAAAGGCCCACGCGATTGTATTTGGATGGAAAATTCTTCTGTTGCACAACTGACTAAGGGCAGCCAATTAACATCACAGTACTAAATTGTATTACGTTAAGCATTTTAAAATGTTTTTACTGGTTTTATACGTAATGTTATTAATTGTGGGTTGATGGGTTTTAATAAAGATACCTTCGCCCCGGAATTTAAAATGTTAACGTCTTTCCTGGAGCTGTACTAGCCCGTTGTTTTGGCGTCTGTCTGACTTCACGTGCGTGTTCACGACTGCCTTTTGACATTTTCTTCTTTTTCACATTTTTTTGTTCGTTTGTTTTTGTCACCTGAAGATGATTCGACAAAACTCGAAAACGTTCGTGATACATATGGAACATAGATTATTCTTTGTGATTTTAACACAAAAAAAGTCATTAGAAAAATTTAAAAATTTAAAAAGTATAATTAAGCAGATGAATTCTGTTATTTTAAACAATGTTTGCTTAAATGATAGAATTCTGCCTAAATATACACGATATTATCTCTCTCACTCTCTCTCTCCCTCTCTCTATCTCTTTCTCTCTCTCTATCTCTCTCTATCTCTCTCTCCCTCTCTCTATCTCTTCCCCCCCTCTCTCTCTATCTCTCTCTCTCTCTCTCTCTCTCTCTCTCTCTCTCTCTCTCTCTATATATATATATATATATATATATATATATATATATATATTACAAGCTCATTGGTTATATTGATGAATAAATTAGTGCATGCTACCCACATGAACGTAAAAATGATTTTATACTCTAAAGCCATATACAAGGTTATCAGAAAAGTAACATAATGTTGTGTGCTGTGTGATATATGGGATAGAGAGAAATAGCTCGATAGATTGGGAGTATATGACTGTGCTCTTTTGTTGACAACCTATTTTCCTCATCACTACAGTGCGCCTGCTCACAACGCCACCTTAGAATTTGGAGGGTCATCACCGTATGGAACGACCAGTGTAGTCACCTTATTTTGTTCTGTTTGACTTATCCTTACTCGAAACTCTCGGGGATGATTCAGGGGCCCATCTCGAAGGCGTTTAGACTATAAAGATGGCTGTCAGACGATACTGATGCCAGCAGAATTCTTCCAGCAGAGAATAGAAGCGTGAAAGAGAAAACTGGGAAAGCGCATTACACAAGGGGGGGGGGGTATTTTAAAGAATGTTGTTACCCCTTGACAAATATAATGGTTTACTCCAACAACTAGTGTGTATGTGTGACATAACACACCCAGAGAGAGAGAGAGAGAGAGAGAAAGAGAGAGAGAGAGATAGAGATAGAGAGAGAGAGAATTATTTATTGTTTACTAGGCCATCTGTGACCCGTTAGGTCAGTATACATATATATATAATATATGTATATATATATGATATATATATAATATATGTATATATATATGTATATATATATATACATATGTATAATATGTATATATATACATATAATATATGTAAATATATATACATATAATATATGTAAATATATATGTATATATATATACACACACACACACACATATATATATATATATATATATATATATATATGTATATATATATATATATATGCTTGAGAGGTTTTGTCTCCAAGAGGTAATCTGATAGTTTTCTGATAAGCTGCATGAATGAAAGATCCTGGTAATTATATGTTTATTCCTGGTTGTAGTACATATATATAGTATAAAACTATGATCAGACTGATGATTTCCTTAGGAATGTGACATATGGCTTACTTGCCATAAACATATTTTCATACTACTACTAGGCTCTACTCACGTATTGTACACTGTTGAAGTTTACACTGTAAATATATATACGGAATATATTATATTTCTTTATTATATTTTATGTGTATATACATGAAATAGTAAGACATTATATATATATATATATATATATATATATAATTATATATATATATATATATATATATATATAATTATATACGGATTTAAAGCATACTTAAGTAAAGTTTCAGAAAAAAAGATTCGTACACGTCATATTAAACGTGTTTCATACAGGTTAGCACAAGGCTTATAGACAGGTAAATGTGTAGTCGTACACACACACACACACACACACACATATATATATATATATATATATATATATATATATATATATATATATATATTCTGAATAGTAATGTTAAGCTTTTAAGGCTTTAAAATTAATAGATTCGGTCATTTCCTTTTGTAGGTTTGTATTTGTAAATCAAGAACACAAACACAAAGGAATAAGTCTATCCAGGAGAAAAAACAGTAATTCGAATATTTAATTTAAAAAAACCGTTTAAAGAGAATACACACTGTCCAATATTGTTGTCAACATCAATTTGTTATCAACAGCGATAGTTGTAGTTAAATATATGTTAAAGAAGAAACCAAAAAAACAAGTTGATTATGGTAAAACTATTCCCGTTTGTATACAACTTGATAACAAAAACAACATTGAGCCGTGCTTTTTCCTTTTCGACGTTTTGCTTTAATTTGAATGTTCAAATGACTGATTTTTCTGCTGGAATAAAACATATTGGAACCAATGTTGGTTGACATGCCGTAAGCCCCAACAACTAAGCAACCAAGATAGAATCTGAACAATTTTCTGCTAAATACTCTTCTAGAAATTATCAAGTATTCAGCGTTGATGTAATAGAATCGATTTGGGTTTTATTGAAAAACTTTGCAAATATTTAATCTTTGAAATTTTTTTGAACCATAATTTCCACATCTATATTGGTTCCTAATTCCCCCATCTTCATCAGTTGAAAGGCAGAGATCAAACTACCATAATTGGAAAACTCATCGTTTGTGATAACTCATCTCGAAACATATTAAAAAACATATTTTTAGTTTCCTGTAAAATATGTTGTAATCTAATCAGAAAGTGAAAAGGAGGATGAAAAATAATTTCGCGCATTCAGATTAGATTTTCGATTTCCAAGGTTTTACTTATATTTTTATTTATTTATTTTTTGAAAATCTTATCTTTTTACTTATCTTGCTATCCACAGTGTAATGGATGGTGTTTAAGTGCAACAACTATCTAAGTAATTACTGGAAACTAATACATCTCTATATTAATAAAATTGTGCGATCACTTCTCATGTATGCGTGTATGTGTGTGTTCATTCAATTTACTTACCCATCATTATTTTTTTAATTTACTATCGATACAGTATTTATCGAAATAAAAGAATGCAACAGCGCCGAGTATTAAAACAAATCTTTAAAATACCATTTAACAAATTTACTTACGAAATTAAATCCACCAGAATGGACTTCTGTTTCTTCGTAAACACGTTAACGATTTTAATATTTTTATAATAGTTAAAGAAAAAGAATTAATTAATACGTGCCCCTTCAGAATTTGAAAGGAATGTTGAAGTATTTAAACTGTTGAATAGAAAGTCACTTCTGGCTTTAAAATTCTTAGCAAACACTCACGTATTAAAAGATTTAAAGTTGTAAAATCTCTTTACACGTAATAGTTTCCTAAATAGAGATAAAAAATTACTTAACAAAATACCAAACATGGGCTTTTTTGTCCTACGTGCCCTTATCAGAAAATACCGACAGGTCCGATCCAGATTAATTTTGTGACCTTTCTGAATGCTGAATGAACTTCCAAATTAAACCGACGTGATGTCTAACCTTGTTTCAGTTAGAAGCAGGTAAATAATTACCTTCACAAAAATTAGTTTTATATTTTCATAACAATTAGCTTGAATCAAACGATACAGTGATAATTAAATTTAACTTTCAAAATCCTATTGAATAAAAAATTTCTAAAAAAATAAACAAATAACGTAGTTAAAATAACGAAAAAGAATGAAAGTAAAAAAAAGTACTAGTCCGATATAAAAATAACCTAAACAAATATTCTATGTTTATGACCATTTCATCCGCCTAATACCGGTTAAAAAGGCATACTTTTAAGGAAATGTTATATCTTACATATCAAGTAGATTGAAATTTTCCGCTGAAACATTAGAGATAATAGTTTACCACATATACACATCTGTTGCGTACGCGATTTAGGTCAATTATTGATACGTGTTTTTCAAACAAAACAAACCGACTTCGTTTCATTCAAATTCATTGATTTTATATTCAATTTGATCAGCTTTTCTTTCTTTGAATACAATTTCAAGAACGGTAGGAGAAATGATGACCCCCTCACCAACAGTACTAAGTCCTCCTTAATCAACCCAGAGAAACCCTTCGTATTACACCGTACGTCAGATAACATCATATTTATCACTACGTTGATTCGACTATGTTTATACTTAGTTATGACATAATATGAACGTGTAATGTTCATTTTTATGTATGAATTTATATTCTATTTAATTTCATTTTCATGTATGAATTTAAGTTTAATTTAATTTCATTTTCATGTATGAATTTAAGTTCTATTTAATTTCATTTTTATGTATTAATTTAAGTTCTATTTAATTTCATTTTTATGTATGAATTTAAGTTCTATTTAATTTCATTTTTATGTATGAATTTAAGTTCTATTTAATTTCTTTTTATGTATTAATTTAAGTTCTATTTAATTTCATTTTCATGTATGAATTTAAGTTTTATTTAATTTCATTTTCATGTATGAATTTAAGTTCTATTTAATTTCATTTTCATGTATGAATTTAAGTTCTATTTAATTTCATTTTTATGTATGAATTTAAGTTCTATTTAATTTCATTTTTATGTATGAATTAAAGTTCTATTTAATTTCATTTTCATGTATGAATTTAAGTTCTATTTAATTTCATTTTTATGTATGAATTAAAGTTCTATTTAATTTCATTTTTATGTATTAATTTAAGTTCTATTTAATTTCTTTTTATGTATGAATTTAAGTTCTATTTAATTTCATTTTCATGTATGAATTTAAGTTCTATTTAATTTCATTTTCATGTATGAATTTAAGTTCTATTTAATTTCATTTTTATGTATGAATTTAAGTTCTATTTAATTTCATTTTTATGTATTAATTTAAGTTCTATTTAATTTCATTTTCATGTATGAATTTAAGTTTTATTTAATTTCATTTTCATGTATGAATTTAAGTTCTATTTAATTTCATTTTCATGTATGAATTTAAGTTCTATTTAATTTCATTTTTATGTATGAATTTAAGTTCTATTTAATTTCATTTTTATGTATGAATTAAAGTTCTATTTAATTTCATTTTCATGTATGAATTTAAGTTCTATTTAATTTCATTTTTATGTATGAATTAAAGTTCTATTTAATTTCATTTTCATGTATGAATTTAAGTTCTATTTAATTTCATTTTCATGTATGAATTTAAGTTCTATTTAATTTCATTTTTATGTATGAATTTAAGTTCTATTTAATTTCATTTTTATGTATGAATTAAAGTTCTATTTAATTTCATTTTCATGTATGAATTTAAGTTCTATTTAATTTCATTTTTATGTATGAATTTAAGTTCTATTTAATTTCATTTTTATGTATGAATTAAAGTTCTATTTAATTTCATTTTCATGTATGAATTTAAGTTCTATTTAATTTCATTTTTATGTATGAATTAAAGTTCTATTTAATTTCATTTTCATGTATGAATTTAAGTTCTATTTAATTTCATTTTCATGTATGAATTTAAGTTTTATTTAATTTCATTTTTATGTATGAATTTAAGTTCTATTTAATTTCATTTTTATGTATGAATTAAAGTTCTATTTAATTTCATTTTCATGTATGAATTAAAGTTCTATTTAATTTCATTTTTATGTATGAATTTAAGTTCTATTTAATTTCATTTTTATGTATTAATTTAAGTTCTATTTAATTTCATTTTCATGTATGAATTTAAGTTTTATTTAATTTCATTTTCATGTATGAATTTAAGTTCTATTTAATTTCATTTTCATGTATGAATTTAAGTTCTATTTAATTTCATTTTTATGTATGAATTTAAGTTCTATTTAATTTCATTTTTATGTATGAATTAAAGTTCTATTTAATTTCATTTTCATGTATGAATTTAAGTTCTATTTAATTTCATTTTTATGTATGAATTTAAGTTCTATTTAATTTCATTTTATGTATGAATTTAAGTTCTATTTAATTTCATTTTCATGTATGAATTTAAGTTCTATTTAATTTCATTTTTATGTATGAATTAAAGTTCTATTTAATTTCATTTTATGTATGAATTTAAGTTCTATTTAATTTCATTTTCATGTATGAATTTAAGTTCTATTTAATTTCATTTTATGTATGAATTTAAGTTCTATTTAATTTCATTTTCATGTATAGAATTAAAGTTCTATTTAATTTCATTTTATGTATGAATTAAAGTTCTATTTAATTTCATTTTCATGTATGAATTAAAGTTCTATTTAATTTC
This sequence comes from Sepiola atlantica, assembly GCA_963556195.1. Classification (NCBI taxonomy): domain Eukaryota; kingdom Metazoa; phylum Mollusca; class Cephalopoda; order Sepiida; family Sepiolidae; genus Sepiola; species Sepiola atlantica. The sequence continues at coordinate 15,902,224 of OY744515.1, forward strand.
ATTTTCATGTATGAATTTAAGTTCTATTTAATTTCTTTTTATGTATGAATTTAAGTTTTATTTAATTTCATTTTCATGTATGAATTTAAGTTCTATTTAATTTCATTTTTATGTATGAATTTAAGTTCTATTTAATTTCATTTCCATGTATGAATTTAAGTTCTATTTAATTTCATTTTTATGTATGAATTTAAGTTCTATTTAATTTCTTTTTATGTATGAATTTAAGTTTTATTTAATTTCATTTTCATGTATGAATTTAAGTTCTATTTAATTTCATTTTCATGTATGAATTTAAGTTCTATTTAATTTCATTTTTATGTATGAATTTAAGTTCTATTTAATTTCATTTTTATGTATGAATTAAAGTTCTATTTAATTTCATTTTCATGTATGAATTTAAGTTCTATTTAATTTCATTTTTATGTATGAATTAAAGTTCTATTTAATTTCATTTTATGTATGAATTTAAGTTCTATTTAATTTCATTTTCATGTATGAATTTAAGTTCTATTTAATTTCATTTTTATGTATGAATTAAAGTTCTATTTAATTTCATTTTATGTATGAATTTAAGTTCTATTTAATTTCATTTTCATGTATGAATTTAAGTTCTATTTAATTTCATTTTTATGTATGAATTAAAGTTCTATTTAATTTCATTTTCATGTATGAATTAAAGTTCTATTTAATTTCATTTTATGTATGAATTTAAGTTCTATTTAATTTCATTTTCATGTATGAATTTAAGTTCTATTTAATTTCATTTTCATGTATGAATTTAAGTTCTATTTAATTTCTTTTTATGTATGAATTTAAGTTTTATTTAATTTCATTTTCATGTATGAATTTAAGTTCTATTTAATTTCATTTTTATGTATGAATTTAAGTTCTATTTAATTTCATTTCCATGTATGAATTTAAGTTCTATTTAATTTCATTTTTATGTATGAATTTAAGTTCTATTTAATTTCTTTTTATGTATGAATTTAAGTTTTATTTAATTTCATTTTCATGTATGAATTTAAGTTCTATTTAATTTCATTTTTATGTATGAATTTAAGTTCTATTTAATTTCATTTTCATGTATTAATTTAAGTTCTATTTAATTTCATTTTTATGTATGAATTTAAGTTCTATTTAATTTCATTTTTATGTATGAATTTAAGTTCTATTTAATTTCTTTTTTATGTATGAATTAAAGTTCTATTTAATTTCATTTTTCTGTATGAATTTAAGTTCTATTTAATTTCATTTTTATGTATGAATTTAAGTTTTATTTAATTTCATTTTCATGTATGAATTTAAGTTCTATTTAATTTCATTTTTATGTATGAATTTAAGTTCTATTTAATTTCATTTTCATGTATGAATTTAAGTTCTATTTAATTTCATTTTCATGTATGAATTTAAGTTCTATTTAATTTCATTTTTATGTATGAATTTAAGTTCTATTTAATTTCATTTTCATGTATGAATTTAAGTTCTATTTAATTTCATTTTTATGTATGAATTAAAGTTCTATTTAATTTCATTTTTATGTATGAATTTAAGTTCTATTTAATTTCATTTTTATGTATGAATTAAAGTTCTATTTAATTTCATTTTTATGTATGAATTTAAGTTTTATTTAATTTCATTTTTATGTATGAATTTAAGTTTTATTTAATTTCATTTTTATGTAAATTTAATTCATATTTTACTTCTTATTCAAACTGCTGAACTGGCCCCTGTCCTCTCCAACTCTACAATAAATGTCTAGCTGAATCTTGCTTCCCCGATAGCTGGAAAATTGCCTCTGTCGTACCAGTTTACAAGAGTTCTGGGAATAGAACCGATCCTCACAACTATCGCCCAATCAGTCTGCTGTCGATCTTTGCTAAAATCTTTGAATCATTAATCAATCTAGCGATAGTACGACACCTAGTTAATGCTAAACTTCTTTCTGACCGCCAGTATGGATTTAGACAAGCACGATCTACTGCAGACATCCTAACAGTCATCTTAGAACGTATGTATCATACACTCGACAAGGCAGGTGAAGCTAGGGCAGTAGCGCTTGATATATCCAAGGCCTTCGACAAGGTATGGCATAAAGGGCTTATCCTGAAAATACGCTCATACGGTATTACTGGGCAATTACTAAATATAATTAGATCCTTCCTAGACAAAAGAAAAATCCAGGTTGTCCTCGATGGCCGTTCATCTAAGCAACATGACATAAATGATGGTGTACCCCAGGGATCTATCCTTGGACCTTTACTGTTCCTGATCTTCATAAACGATCTCCCTGATGACGTAGAGTCTGAGATTGGTTTATTTGCTGACGACACCACGCTTTACTGTCGCCATGTTGGTAAAACAGACGCGATCATATCCGAGACAATGGCTGAATATTTAGAAAATGACCTCCAGGCTGTAGTGGATTGGGGTCATAAATGGTTGGTAACTTTTAATGCCGCAAAGACAAAGCTTCTTTCCTTCAATAACTACAAGGAACCTTTTCATCCACCGATTGTCATGGCAAATAACATCCTACCTGAGAGTTCATCATTCAAACTCCTCGGCCTAATCTTCACAGATAACATGAATTGGAACAAATACATTGAAGACATTGCCAAGGCTGCCGCAAAGAAGGTTGGCTCCCTCTACCGTGCTAGTAAACTCCTCACACCTGACATTATCCTGTATCTCTACAAAGCCACCATTTGCCCATGCATGGAGTATTGTTGTCACATATGGGCTTGTGCATCATCTACTAGTCTCTCCCTCCTTGACAAGGTCCAAAAAAATCGCCAACTTAATAGGACCCTCACTGTCAACCAAGCTTCAGCCTCTGTCCCATCGCCGCAATGTAGCATCTTTGTGCTTGTTTTACACATACTTCAATGGATTATGCTCCGATGAATTGGCTACTCTGGTGCCCCCTCGACGTAAATTCACTAGAATAACTCGACAATCAACTAAATTTCATTCATTCACTGTGGAGGTCCCCAGATGTCGGAGAGCCTTCTACTCAAATAGCTTCTTTCCTCGTACTGCTGGCCTCTGGAACTCTCTCCCTGCCCCCTGTTTTCCCGACAGAACAGACATGCAGAAATTTAAAACTAATGTAAACAGACATCTCGCTGCACAGATCCCAAGTTAGGTTGACCCCCTTCATTCTCCCCTTTACTTTTCTCAGTAGCCCCTTACGTCTACAGTGGCGGCCTACCTTGTTTGGGGTAAACTATGTTAAAAAAAACCCAAAAAACAAACAAACCCAGAGACATTTTTTGGCACACAATATTCGCTTACTATTTTAATTAAACGTTGATCCTCTATAAAATCATATTTAGAAAAATATATTATGTACAAATACATTAAATCCTATAAAATAATACATTCCTACTTATGTTTGTGTATAGACACAATTATTTAAAATTCCCAATCTACAAATTAAATTAAAAACACGTACCTTGCTGCGAGGATGCCCGTTCTAAGTTATGAACAAATTCGTTATTATTTATAAATTTAATAATTGAAGCTGGCAATAATTAATACTTATACATACATTCGATTAACAATACTTATATGGGAAGGTAGCAGGAGTTTCTTAGGTTCTTCAATTTTTCCGGATGATGACGCTGCACGAGTCCCGCTAGTATGTAATCATCTCGATGGATTTTCTTCGTCTTAAAACAGAACAAGAACTAAATAAAGAACTATTTTCAGTTATTTATAAAACTGTCAGTCGGTTTGCACAGCTGTTTCTAACATTAATTATGAAGTTCATTCTTACGTTAATGAAATAATTATTCATTCGTCAGATCAATGAAATTTGCAATCAGGTCAGCCATCGTTCTCGATTTGGCTGTTAGCGCTATGTCTTCAATCAAAATAATTTCTTGGCAACATTATAACCTTATAGTCCTCGTTAACTCTTACTATTTTCTTCAAATGACAGTTTCTTTGTGTAACGAGCTTGTTTTTAGTTTAAAACTGTTTGGACTTCAAATCTTTCAATGCAAGAGTTTTCATAGAAACTAGAAGAACTACGTTTGTATCTTCTAAATCAATTAATTTATTTTATTCATTGAGTTTCTGTGTTAATTATTATTTAAAGGTAAATTTTAGTAAAATCTATGACGATTGTTGCGTTGGTTCAGAAATCTCAAGGAGTTATCTCCCTTGGACCAGATCCAATTAATCTCCACTGAAACACTATTAGCCAACGAGAGAAATTTACTATGTTCGAAAATTAACAAAAGATATATAATTCCACCTAGCATAGGGGTTTTAGAAAATCGGATTCAGTCTCTTTCTTGACGCAGCTTTAATGTTCGCGGAATGCCATCTTTGTATGACCTTTACAACGCTGATGTCATCTTGGAATTAAGATGTTGTTTTTACATTTTATGACTGCAGGTGACGGTGGCTAAGTGGTTAATGACACGGACTGACAACCTAGATGTGCCAAGTTCGAATCCAATTCGTTTTACAAAAACACTTTCACTTAGGATGTTGACAACATTCATGTGGTCCCTCCTGTAAGTACTCAATTTATATTCCACAAAGAATTCTGACAAGAAAGATGTCGGGGAAACCAATACCAACAATAGAATTATCCGATTCATAAGAAATGAATAAATAGATGAATGTTATGACTTCGGATTTGAATAAAAAAATCCTTTTTTCTTTTAAAAAGAATGTGTAACAACAAAAACACTTTTGACAAAAACGACGAGCCGTTAGAAAAAAAGGGAACACAAATTGGCAGCTAGTCGCGAGGGTGTCTTTAGCTTTGTTCATCTGGTGGGGACCGTCTGGAGGAATCTACGGTACATAAATAAATGAGTGCGAGAGTATAATTATGTCGACATACATCAGCAATAAAAGTGAGCCATGTAAAATCCTTTTCGTGTTTCGATAGATCACCTGTGATCAAACCTGCAGGAGAAGATACTTCTGGAAATTCTAAGAAAATTCACAAATCGAAGAAAGCACTTAAGAGCTAATTTTCGACGAAGAAGATGACCTCGTTACACATAATTATACGGAGCAACATCACGCATAACGATTTGAGGTACATATCAAGTTCGTCGTGACTGTAACAACATAGGGGCAAATCACGTTACATCCGAGGATTAACATGATAACGCGCTTGTACTATCCATACTAAAGGAAAAGAACCTTATTAAACCACTCAAAACAGAAGAATCGAGTCTACATTGCTGGAGGTGATTGCTTGAAGAAGTGTAAGTCCCCGGAAGTCTACTAGATACAGCTGGGAAAGATCATCATTATTCAGTGAAGAAACATGGATTCAAACATTGGATGGAAGTATTTTCGTTTACAATAGCGAACTGTTGACCCTAACCACAGAGCTACGCAATAAAGTGAACTACATCCACAGAATTCCCTACAGAAAGTACTGGCTATGTAATGGCCAAATAAACTTAGCAACACTCGACTATACGAGAAGATCAAACAATAATCTTGGACTACCAAAATCAAACATAGATCATTGAAATAGCTTGGAGACCTATGGTCAGACAAAGAAGAAACATTGTAAGAATTCTTAAGATCATACAAGAAACCACCAGGAAGATCCAGGGAAACTTATTTGTCATAAACCAGGCGGAATTTGGTAAGCAGTGATTCAAACAAGAACTATAAAAACAATTAATCTATGATACTGAACTTGGAAAGGTTTTCTAATGACAGAAGTGGTTGGTGTAAGGAAGTTAGATACATTAAGCTGCAATGCAATTCATATATCGAAAAGAAGAACAGTCGTATAATAACGACCACTATCATCAACTCGTTAATTCGCCAGAGAGATCCACAACGAGAGATCCATAATTCGCCTCCTCATATCCGATAAACAAACTGGAATCCAATTTCACGTTCATAATCAGGTTAATCGAAATGTTATCACATAAATATACATGGTAACGTATTAGTCTGTCACAAATCCACTCAAACCGTTAATATTATGATATAGAGATTCGTTTATGAAACTTATAAGTAGAACTGAACGAACTCGACATTGAAATAGATCTGTCTTGTTTGGAAGATAACAAAATGTAAAATATACGCCATTCAAGAAACTCTAGGTTATTTAAATGGCTTTATCATAACAGAATAATAGCTACCTGGCATTTCTCAGGTGAAGGGATAACATAATAGTAGAGTGTTTAAATGTGTGTAAAGTCTTTCTGTTAAAACTCCCTCTCTCTCTACGTTTTCAGACGATTATCCCCCTTCTCTCTACTTCTCCACCTAACTGGCCATTCTCCCACCTCTCTGATAACTCGTTCAGTATAGAAGAAAGAAAAAAGAAAAAAAAGCAAGAAGGAAAGAAACAAAACGGAAAAAGAATGTGGTTTAACTGCTGTCTAACCTAGTCTCATTGTTGTTTTTAAAACAACTACTAGTAAGAATTGAAATAAGTAAATTTTACTGTCTCATCCTAGTGCACTAATTTGGTCCCTGTTTATCTCAAGAGAATGCATGTTACAATATTTTGTTTTACCACAAAACCAACGTAAATAATAGAATTTTATGGCAGCAACACTTCGTACCGCCATAGCCAACGTGCAACCCACATCTGATTTTGAAAAGACACGTTAACCAGAGAGGAAACGAAGAAGAAGAAGAAGAAGAAGAAGAAGAAGAAGATGAAGAAGATGATAGCCGATGGTCATACTGAATCCGGTGACGTAAGGTTTTAAATAGATATAGTGTAGTTTCTGACTTTTAACTAGTAACACACAGGCGAAATTACTGCTTTCATTCACATTATAAAAGATAATAAAGAAATGTGCGCTTCATATTTTCACGAAGATTTGTTTATTTCGTTTGTTTTTTATTTAGAATGTGATCTTCGTAAAGTCTATAAATATCTTGTTGTACATACCCAGTATAATAATGATTGATCAGGAAGTTTGAACGATGACTATATATATATATATATATATATATATATATATATATATATATAAATAGTAAGTTATGAAAATATATCTATGGTAATCAAGCTTCATCATTCGCCATTGGCTGAGCTTCTCACAACGAATGTCGGATGACCTTTACTTAACACATTTTTCTTTTTTTTTGTTTTGAATCGGGGTGACGCATATATATATATATATATATATATATATATATATATATATATATATCTTTCACTCTATAAAGGGCAATGTCTATTTATTTGCAAATATATATCCGCTCCATCACACAAAAGTCTGGCCGACGAATAAAAGAAGGGAACACGGAAATCTATTTCCATAATAAGACGTTTTCTTTTTTTTTCCGTTTTCGCTGTCTATACAGGTTTATATGTTTTCTATACCGGTTTATATGTTTTCTATACCGGTTTATACGTTTTCCCCTTTCCTTTTTTCTGTTTTCAAACCTTCCAGTTTGAGACGTGTTCTTTCTTATTTCTTTTATTTTTAAATTTCTACGAAGTTATAGTAGGAAGATAGACACGTTTTAATTGTCTTATTGTTATAAAGTTCTATTTGAAAAGATATTGTGCTATTTGTTGATTTTTTATGTTATCCTCTCTCTCTCTCTCTCTCTCTCTCTCTCTCTCTATATATATATATATATATATATATATATATATATATATATATATGAGAAAGGAAGAATGAGAGTAATCCGACGTAATGGGAAATAAAAAAGGAAAACACCAAGAGATACTTTTTATATATTCATCAACGTGTCGTCTTTATTGTAAGACTTCCTCAGGGTGATAATTTTAAGAAAAATGCCATGCAAGTACATCGAAATATTGGGTTGACATTATGGTTTGATAAGGAAAAACACATCAACATATCCTGAACGAAACTACATTTTACTTATCTCTCTCCAAAATTAAAATCATTTTTCTTCTTTTTCTTCTCCTTTCTTTATTTTCATGTTCACAGCACATTTCAACACATTCTTTAAACTCACTTATATTCACACATTCCTGACATAGCTAGCTGGTCAATACTCTTACCCTCCAAAAATGTCACACCTGACCACAACAAAATCTCCCCTCTCTCCATTTTCAAGTTATCTTAATTTCTTCAAATCTCATTCTAAAACTATGATACCACTTACATACCAAACACACTAAGTTCCCCCTTCTCTTCTTTTTCCTCAGCCCCTCAAAATCTATGCAACGACAAAAACCACAGCCCCCTTTCCTCTCTCCCACCCTAAGGAAAATTCACTAACACTCTCACCTCTCCTCCTTTTCAATGCTGCCTTAATGGTACCTACTCAAAGCTTTCCATATTCATTTCACTCTTTGCCACTACTGACTTCTCGCAGCCTGGACCCTCGCCCAGCGCTCTTAGTAGCCACAGCTACTACCTTTCCTTATCAACCCATCATGTCAACCCAATATTTCGATGTACGTGCATGACATTTTTCTTAAAATCAACATCCTGAGGAATTCTAACAATAAAGACGAAACGTTCATGAATATATAAAAAAATATCTCTTGGTTTTTTCCTTTTTCCTTTCCCATTTATATATATATATATATATATATATATATATATATATATATATATATATATATATATAAATATATATATATATATATATATATATATATATATATATATATATATATATATATAAAGTGTTTTGGAAAATCGATGGCATAACTTCGGGATTACGCTTTTGTAAATAAGCCTCTTTATGTGGGTTGCTTTAGTAATAACACTTCATTACTAGTCTAATTTCTTTTGTAGTCCATTTCTATGACGTGGTCTTTGATTTGTGCTGATCATATTTATTTACCTGTATTTGGCCTGTTGTATTCTGTTACCTTAAATAAGAAAGACAAACATTTTCAAGATGTCGGTCGGATCATTGCCGATCATGCCGTTTCAATATTTCTTCTTAGCCCAACAGCTTTTATATTTGTTTATTGTCATCATTTTGTTGGTGTATGTAGCAACACCGGTTCCAAGCCTATTTTATCTGTGATCTTGTCACATAGATAGTGTTTATCTATCCTACTAGTAGATATAACAGTGCATTATCACACACATTTTACGTGTTAGATGTTTACAATAAATAATGTTGATCACTATTTGTTTTAATGGTCGATAACTCGGATACAAAAACGTATGTTTATGGGAACGTTTTTCATTATATTCACATGTAGAACATACTCCCGAAATTATGTAATCTATTTTCCAAACAGCGTTTAAATATATGCAGATATGAAAGAGAGTAGAAAGTGAACATTGGGTAAGGAGAATAGAAAGTGGACCTTGAGTAAGGAGAATAGAAAGTGGACTTTGGGTAAGGAGAATAGAAAGTGGACTTTGGGTAAGGAGAATAGAAAGTAGACTTTGGGTAAGGAAAATAGAAAGTGGACTTTGGGTAAGGAGAATAGAAAGTGGACTTTGGGTAAGGAAAATAGAAAGTGGACTTTGGGTAAGGAGAATAGAAAGTGGACCTTGAGTAAAGAGAATAGAAAGTGGACTTTGGGTAAGGAGAATAGAAAGTGGACCTTGAGTAAGGAGAATAGAAAGTGGACTTTGGGTAAGGAGAGTAGAAAGTGGACTTTAGGTAAGGAGAATAGAAAGTGGACTTTGGGTAAGGAGAATAGAATCTGGACTTTGGGTCAGGAGAATAGAAAGTGGACTTTGGGTAAGGAGAATAGAAAGTGGACTTTGGGTAAGGAGAGTAGAAAGTAGACTTTGGGTAAGGAGAATAGAAAGTGGACTTTGGGTAAGGAGAATAGAAAGTGGACCTTGAGTAAGGAGAATAGAAAGTGGACTTTGGGTAAGGAGAGTAGAAAGTGGACTTTGGGTAAAGTAAATAGAATGTGGACCTTGAGTAAGGAGAATAGAAAATGGACTTTGGGTAAGGAGAGTAGAAAGTGGACTTTGGGTAAGGAGAATAGAAAGTGGACTTTGGGTAAGGAAAATAGAAAGTGGACTTTGGGTAAGGAGAATAGAAAGTGGACCTTGAGTAAAGAGAATAGAAAGTAGACTTTGGGTAAGGAGAATAGAAAGTGGACCTTGAGTAAGGAGAATAGAGAGTGGACTTTGGGTAAGGAGAGTAGAAAGTGGACTTTGGGTAAGGAGAATAGAAAGTGGACTTTGGGTAAGGAGAATAGAATCTGGACTTTGGGTCAGGAGAATAGAAAGTGGACTTTGGGTAAGGAGAATAGAAAGTAGACTTTGGGTAAGGAGAGTAGAAAGTAGACTTTGGGTAAGGAGAATAGAAAGTGGACCTTGAGTAAGGAGAATAGAAAGTGGACTTTGGGTAAGGAGAGTAGAAAGTGGACTTTGGGTAAAGTAAATAGAATGTGGACCTTGAGTAAGGAGAATAGAAAATGGACTTTGGGTAAGGAAAGTAGAAAGTGGACTTTGGGTAAGGAGAATAGAAAGTGGACTTTGGGTAAGGAGAATAGAAAGTGGACTTTGGGTAAGGAGAGTAGAAAGTAGACCTTGAGTAAAGAGAATAGAAAGTGGACTTTGGGTAAGGAGAATAGAAAGTGGACCTTGAGTAAGGAGAATAGAAAGTGGACTTTGGGTAAGGAGAATAGAAAGTGGACCTTGAGTAAGGAGAATAGAAAGTGGACCTTGAGTAAGGAGAATAGAAAGTGGACTTTGGGTAAGGAGAATAGAAAGTGGACTTTGAGTAAGGAGAGTAGAAAGTGGACTTTGGGTAAGGAGAGTAGAAAGTGGACTTTGGGTAAGGAGAATAGAAAGTGGACCTTGAGTAAGGAGAATAGAAAGTGGACTTTGGGTAAGGAGAGTAGAAAGTGGACTTTGGGTAAGGAGAGTAGAAAGTGGACTTTGGGTAAGGAGAATAAAAAGTGGACTTTGGGTAAGGAAAATAGAAAGTGGACTTTGGGTAAGGAGAATAGAAAGTGGACCTTGTGTTAAGAGAATAGAAAGTGGACTTTGGGTAAGGAGAATAGAAAGTGGACCTTGAGTAAGGAGAATAGAAAGTGGACTTTGGGTAAGGAGAGTAGAAAGTGGACTTTGGGTAAGGAGAATAGAAAGTGGACTTTGGGTAAAGAGAATAGAATCTGGACTTTGGGTCAGGAGAATAGGAAGTGGACTTTGGGTAAGGAGAATAGAAAGTGGACTTTGGGTAAGGAGAGTAGAAAGTAGACTTTGGGTAAGGAGAATAGAAAGTGGACTTTGGGTAAGGAGAATAGAAAGTGGACCTTGAGTAAGGAGAATAGAAAGTGGACTTTGGGTAAGGAGAGTAGAAAGTGGACTTTGGGTAAGGAGAATAGAAAGTGGACTTTGGGTAAGGAGAATAGAAAGTGGACTTTGGGTAAGGAGAGTAGAAAGTGGACCTTGAGTAAAGAGAATAGAAAGTGGACTTTGGGTAAGGAGAATAAAAAGTGGACCTTGAGTAAGGAGAATAGAAAGTGGACTTTGGGTAAGGAGAATAGAAAGTGGACCTTGAGTAAGGAGAATAGAAAGTGGACCTTGAGTAAGGAGAATAGAAAGTGGACTTTGGGTAAGGAGAATAGAAAGTGGACTTTGAGTAAGGAGAGTAGAAAGTGGACTTTGGGTAAGGAGAGTAGAAAGTGGACTTTGGGTAAGGAGAATAGAAAGTGGACCTTGAGTAAGGAGAATAGAAAGTGGACTTTGGGTAAGGAGAGTAGAAAGTGGACTTTGGGTAAGGAGAATAGAAAGTGGACCTTGAGTAAGGAGAATAGAAAGTGGACTTTGGGTAAGGAGAGTAGAAAGTGGACTTTGGGTAAGGAGAATAAAAAGTGGACTTTGGGTAAGGAAAATAGAAAGTGGACTTTGGGTAAGGAGAATAGAAAGTGGACCTTGTGTAAAGAGAATAGAAAGTGGACTTTGGGTAAGGAGAATAGAAAGTGGACCTTGAGTAAGGAGAATAGAAAGTGGACTTTGGGTAAGGAGAGTAGAAAGTGGACTTTGGGTAAGGAGAATAGAAAGTGGACTTTGGGGAAGGAGAATAGAATCTGGACTTTGGGTCAGGAGAATAGAAAGTGGACTTTGGGTAAGGAGAATAGAAAGTGGACTTTGGGTAAGGAGAGTAGAAAGTAGACTTTGGGTAAGGAGAATAGAAAGTGGACTTTGGGTAAGGAGAATAGAAAGTGGACCTTGAGTAAGGAGAATAGAAAGTGGACTTTGGGTAAGGAGAGTAGAAAGTGGACTTTGGGTAAAGTAAATAGAATGTGGACCTTGAGTAAGGAGAATAGAAAATGGACTTTGGGTAAGGAGAGTAGAAAGTGGACTTTGGGTAAGGAGAATAGAAAGTGGACTTTGGGTAAGGAGAATAGAAAGTGGACTTTGGGTAAGGAAAATAGAAAGTGGACTTTGGGTAAGGAGAGTAGAAAGTGGACCTTGAGTAAAGAGAATAGAAAGTGGACTTTGGGTGAGGAGAATAAAAAGTGGACCTTGAGTAAGGAGAATAGAAAGTGGACTTTGGGTAAGGAGAATAGAAAGTGGACCTTGAGTAAGGAGAATAGAAAGTGGACCTTGAGTAAGGAGAATAGAAAGTGGACTTTGGGTAAGGAGAATAGAAAGTGGACTTTGAGTAAGGAGAGTAGAAAGTGGACTTTGGGTAAGGAGAGTAGAAAGTGGACTTTGGGTAAGGAGAATAGAAAGTGGACCTTGAGTAAGGAGAATAGAAAGTGGACTTTGGGTAAGGAGAGTAGAAAGTGGACTTTGGTTAAGGAGAGTAGAAAGTGGACTTTGGGTAAGGAGAATAGAAAGTGGACTTTGAGTAAGGAGAGTAGAAAGTGGACTTTGGGTAAGGAGAATAGAAAGTGGACCTTGAGTAAGGAGAATAGAAAGTGGACTTTGGGTAAGGAGAGTAGAAAGTGGACTTTGGGTAAGGAGAGTAGAAAGTGGACTTTGGGTAAGGAGAATAGAAAGTGGACTTTGAGTAAGGAGAGTAGAAAGTGGACTTTGGGTAAGGAGAGTAGAAAGTGGACTTTGGGTAAAGAGAATAGAAAGTGGACCTTGAGTAAGGAGAATAGAAAGTGGACTTTAGGTTTATTTTCTGCAACCACGTCACTCACGCTTAACTTATTTTGTCATTTAGTCCTCATTCTATGAGCGAAGTTTCTCACAAAAAGGGGAAGAATTGCTGTTTTCTGGGCCAGAATCTATCTAGCTAACATTTATCGTTGGCTAGTTTTTTACATTGAAGTAGAATTTTTTGTTTAGCTTCTTATTATATCAAGTGGTTTCATGCCTTCTGGATTGATTTCCATAAGAATGGTTACGGTTACCTTTGTATAGTTTTGTACTCATGTTAGAACAAGACTTATCTTCAAAATGTCCAATTTTTAATAAATGATAAGTAAAATGTGACTAGTTCGGTCACGCATTAAGCTTGGTTTAGATTGTCTAAATCAAGAAAAAAGTGAGTTTGCAAAGCCAGTTAAATTAAAAACAAATAAAAAGACAAACATCCCAAATTAATGTATGTTTGCTCGCTGTATTTCCTCTCTTTTTCCCTCTATTACTTTATTTCTCTTTTTCTCTCCAGTTATTGGTTAACTAATATTAATACCGTGGGGATACCCCCTATTATTTATAATAGACTATTCCAATCTATTAGTTTTTTTTATTTAATATTAATAGACTATTCAAATTTCCTATTTCATGGTTAGTTTTATTATCTTTGTAAACACAGAGAGAGAGAGGGAGAGAGAGAGAGAGAGAGAGAGAGAGAGAAACGGGATGGAGAGTGATAGAGACTGTTTTAAATAAGAGAGAGACTCAAATAAAATAGAGTGAGAGAGGATGAGAGTAATAGATGGCTAACTTGGCGAGTAAATATCAAATTACGCTTAATTAGAACAATTAAAATGGATGTTTTTTTTCAAACATAACTCAATCCCCAAATCGAGGAATATTTTAAGGTGCATATTGTGTTATTAAAATATATAGAAAAAAGTCTTAGGGAAACAAGGGTTGACTAACTCAGCTTTAGTATAATAATATACACCAACATGCATGAATTAATTCCCATGCCATAAATGTATTTGTTTTTAGTGTTTTGTGCTCGCCATGCTATTTAATAGAATACGTTTTCAATTTGTTTGAAATAGATAAAATATAGAAACATATAAACGTCTTTTATGCGCCGCATTGTGCGTGTGTGTTTGTTAACAAACAACAACTGTTGCTGATTGGATGGATGTTATGATACCGCAAGAAGGATCCGCCTCCAGTCTGTCCTGCGTTCGTTATAAAAAAGGTGAATCTATTTCCAACATTCATGTTTACTCATGCGCACAGCGATCGTTCCAACGTTAATTACGCAAACATAGTCTGAGTTCTTTGCATATATTGGATGTGCGTCGGTAACGGACTCAATGGATGCTATTCTTGTTAGAGGGTACAGCGGGGCGCCACCATCACGAATGTTTCCGAACACATGAAAATCGGAAGAATCTTGTTATTTGCCGTCTTTATGTTTGCATTTTGATCTGGCACGAAGATTTTATTTAAAAAAATTCATTTTGTTCTTTTAAAATTGATCTAAAATTTGTTTTTATTTTTTAGATATGGTGGAATTAATTAAAAACAAATTGTGTTATGTTGATCAGAACATTGTCAATACACATGCAGTGCATAAAAAGGAGGTATTTCATCCAAACTTGACTCAGTGGTTGTTTTTTAATACATCTCTCTTTGTATATGTTGAATGTAGAGGAAATGTAATAATGTTTAGATATGGACGTGGAAGGGTAAAGTTTAGAATGGGAAATTTCCACAACTATGCATAGAAGTAATACTATTATTTAAAACATTTAAATGTATAAACTCCCGCCTTTTCTTCGTTGCACAACAGCTGTCAAACCGTGACATTACAGTAAACGAAAACATTCACTAGGTTAACCTGAACACCGACAACTTTTGAAAGGAACCCCCATTTAAAAGGAAACAACCCATAATAAAAATAGGATCATAATGGAGCGGTCAACTCCAAATCACTGGAAGAGTTCACAATAGTAAACGTGTAATAATATTTACATGCAGGCGTGTAAAAATAAAATTAGAATGGGAAATTTCCACGTAATGTTTAAATTAAGTAGAGTGGAATTTTCCGTTAGTAATCGAGTGAGAACTACGTGTCCCAGCAGTGACATCACAGACTGGAAGTTACTAGTGCAATGAGAAAGTGTGTGTCTGTGTGTGCGTGTGTGTGTGTGTGTGTGTGAGAGAGAGAGAGAGAGAGAGAAAGAGAGAGACAGAGAGAGAGAGAGAGAGTTGCGGTTGGGTCTTTGGATACCTGGTGCCACCCTAATGATGGATAGGTTAATGATATTATATGTGTATGTGAAGTTAAGTTTCAGCGGATCACTCACGTGTCCGCACTGAATACAATTATGATTGTGGGCTCTCTTCAGATACTAAATCTTCTAAACTGTTTATAAGACGTCTGAGACTGTATCAACGCTGTCAATAATAATTGACACAACGGTCGGCTTCGTAATATTTTATGTTCTTTGATATTTTCCCAGCTTTCCAGTAACTGTTTTTTTTATTTCAATTCGTCGTCAGTTGCAACAGCGACAGCCTCTGCCTGAAAAAAAGTCACGTTTTGTGTTTCCTAGTCACGATATCTCAACCTTATCACACAATATATGCGTTCTTTTTTTGTTGTTACCTGATTGTTTCTAAGGCGCACAGATTTGCACACGTTCCATCAACTGTTATATACCATTAATTGTGGGAGGGGATGACGATGGAGAGGTGGATACTAGCGCGAACTGACAACGCGGCGGGCCATGATCGAATCATGTCTGATTCTATTGCATCACTTTCACGAGGGATGTTTGCAACCTTCACGTGCTCCGTTCTATGAGTATTTATTTACCTCCTCCCCAGGAGGTTAGGCACAAGGCCAGTTTTATCTTACTCCCACAAGGTAAGATGTGACACAAGGTCGGGTCGGGAAAATGGGGTTTGAAAAGCCAGCGCCCAAGAAAGTGAACACTCGGGCCATTAAAAATTGCCTGGGCAGCCCCATCGGCATTCGCCGGTAGGGGCGCTTCAGGCAGTAAGCAGTAGACTTACTCCTCCCCAAAGAGGGGGGGGGGAGGTAAAGCTTGGGAGGGTGGACCTCATAGAACTGCACAGGACAGACCCATAGACCAGCGTAAATCAAGCCCCGAAGGCCAAGACAATACCAGTCTATGGGGTGCAGTATCCATCGGAACAGATACTACACTTTTATCTTAGCCAAAAGGCTTCATTCTATGAGTATTGATTTACTCCTCTCCAGGAGTTAGGCACAAGGCCAGTTTTTATCTTACTCCCACAAGTAAGATGTGACCCAAGGTCGGGTCGGGAAAGTGGGGTTTAAAAATTGCCTGGGCAGCCCCGTCGGCATTCCCCGGTAGGGGCGCCTCAGACAGTAAGTAATAAACTTACTCCTCCCCAAAGAGGGGAGGCAGAGCATGGGAAGGTGGACCTCCTAGAACTGCACAGGACATACCCATTGACCGGCGTAAATCAAGACCCGAAGGCCAAGACAACACCAGTATGGGGTGCAGTATCCATCGGAACAGATACTACACTCGAGGTCAAAAATATATGGAACACACGCTCTCTCTTCAAATCCTTTATACATATGTTACAACATCTTCTCTCGCACATCACACACCAAATAAATGTTGTTGTTTACTAAACGTGTTTAATTGTTTCATCACTCCAACCAATTTTCCCGTCGTATTATCCTAAACGCTTCTCAGTTTCATTAATTAACTACTAGCTATACATACCCGGCGTTGCCAGGGAATAATTTTGCTTACGTTTTTCCTCTCGATTTAATTCTTAAAATTATAAATACTAAGAAGCTCAGACCCAGAGTTTCCAAATCAGAAAACAGAGCGATGGAGAAAGGGATACTGTTTACGTGACGAATATATAAAGGAGAAACTAGCTAATTAATGTCAACCTTGTGTACGGGCGAAATGGTGAAGAGAGTGAATATTAACAAAGTTTGAAATGGGATTTTCTTTTAAATTTTATTTTACTTTAAACTATAGCATTTTTTTATTGCAAATAACTGTGTAATTTTTGAAGTTACGTTGACGGGATTATTTTTATTTGCTCACTAAGGGTTCTGACACAATTCATTATCAGTGATTGCTTACTAGCAATAAAAAATGTTGTTCTCTCGAGTCGTAGTGACAAGTTTCCCCAGATTTTCAGCACCTACCGCCTCTTTCAATAACCGTTTCAGATAAGTTTGTGTTATCGCAACAGCTGCTTACCATTGATTTCTCACTAGCAGTGACCGTTGTTTTTCTTTGGCAATAAGCCCCTTCCCAAAGTTCCAATACGCTCTGCATCCACTCAGTAAAGTTCTGATTGGCAGTCCGCATCCTCGCTTCATTCTATCCCCCTTGACCCTTCACAACTACAAAATAGTTGTGAAGGGTCAAGGGGGATAGAATGAAGCGAGGATGGTACCAGTCGCGAAGCTGGTGTCAACACATGTGGGTGTGTTTAATGTATTATGATTAATTTTTACTCACTAAGAGTTTTCACACAAGCCATTATCAGTGACTGATCACTAGGAATAAGAATTGGTGTTCCTTGGAATCCAAGGGATAAGTCTCTCCAGATTTTCAGCACTCTAAACCTCTTTCGATAACCGTTGGCACAGCTGTTTACTACTACTACTATTATTATTATTATTATTATTATTATTATTATTATTATTATTATTATTATTATTATTATTATTATTATTATTATTATTATTATTATTATTATTATTATTATTATTATTATTTGTCTCACTAGCAGTTCTCACACTAGCCATCACCAGCGATCGCTCACTGACAATAATCTGTGGTATTCCCTGTAGTCAGAGTGACAACAAGTCTCCCTAGATTTCCAGTGCTCTCCACCTCTTTCGATAACCATTGCAAATGACTTTACGTTATCACAACAGTCAGTTACCATTGATTTCTCGCTGGCAAGGGCCATTGGTATTCCCTGGGGTTTGAGTGGCAGAAAGCCTCCGCAAGGTTTCGGTGTTTTCCGTATTCTTCCAGTAGAGGAGGTCTGGTTATTGCTCTCCCTCCTCGGTCTTTCCATCCTCCTTGACCCTTCACAACTACTTTGTGTGGCGCTAGCTGAGACCGACAGACTATTGGAGGGGGGGGGGGCGCAGTTAAGTTTAAATTTTGCGGTTTCAATTTTCTTGGTCTCATGTGGTCTTGTTCGTTCTGTTGTTTTTGTTTTATTTCTATTGTAACCTCCATGTTACTCGATAGGGATCGCCGTTTATGTGGGCTGGTTTCCGAATTCAAGGATTTTCCTAAGGATTATTTGTATTATTGTGATGATGATGATGATGATGATGATGATGAGTTTCAAACTCTTTAATCTTTCTACTGCCTAATTTCAACACTCGTTTGGCTTATTGCATTGCTCTTATATCATACTGCTAGATCAAATCAACTTGTAGTGTTCCTAGGCTCATGCAGTTTTCAATCCTGCTTAGCGTCTCGCGGAATCCACTGTAAGTTTGTTCAATTTATTATTCACTTATTCCTCGCCATTTTTTTCTTTCTGCGCATAATCAGAATTAGTTTCTTCATGTTGAATTCCAATTTCCCTGCTGGAAACCATTGCTTTCATTAAAAAAAGGAACAAAAACCAATAGATATCGTCTCCTAGGAAATGTTATTTTCACAGAAAAACTTACAACGTTGTTTTTTGTCTTTTTCGATGTGACACGCAATTCATTACACGTCACGAAAGGTTGTATTATTTATAGGAAATCGAATATTCGAGGTTTTAGAATCATGTCTTGAGAATGGACTATGTATGTCCGTCCCCTCTCCCTGTTACTTATTTCATGGATTCTTAAAACATATGAACTCTCGGTCCAGTAAACATACTGTGAACTGCAACATTGCATTATGTATATTCTGTGAAACCGAAAACAGAATCATCAAAATACCAGATTCTAAATAGTAGGCTTTTATAGAAGAGCCTCGACACTAATGGACAAATAAATTGTGCAAAACGTTAATAGTCCCGCCAGTAATGCTTAATGCGTGCATACGCCTATGACCTACTTTTCTGAGTCATGTTTAGACATTCTAGACTGTGTAGCCTTATCTACTCTTCCGACCCAAAATATAATATATTAATAAAAATATACAATAATAATGTGACGATGGCGTAAAAATATTACTCAATTTGGCTAAGATCAAAGTGTAGTATCTGTTCCGATGGATACTGCACGCCTGTCCTGTGCAGTTCTAGGAGGTCCACCCTCCCAGGCTTCGCCTCCCCTCTTTGGGGAGGAGTAAGTTTATTACTTACTGTCTGAGGCGCCCCTACCGGGGAATGCCGACGGGGCTGCCCAGGCAATTTTTAAATGGCCAGAGTGCTCACCTCTCGAGCGCTGGCTTTTAACCCCACTTGCTCGACCCGAGCTTGGGTCACATCTTACTTGTGGGAGTAAGATAAAACTGGCCTTGTGCCTAACTCCTAGCGAAGGAGTAAATAAATATCACTCTGATGTCAATTTATCTATCACTATGACGTGATGTGCGTCAGATAACATTAAAAATTGTGATCACATTAAATGAAAAAAATGGCTATTTTATATACTTTTCAGTAAGTAATAAAACTTTTTTATCTGTTTCTTTTTTCTTGTAGCGGGGGCATTCTTTGGGGGATATCTTCTACAAAATATCACTAAAATCGAAAATAGCAATGCTAATAATTAAATAAGGCCGTTCTGATTAATAATTATTACATTTTTTCTATAAATAAAATTATGAAACAACTTCACGTATGTGTATGTGCTTTCTTGCAATGAATCGAGTAAACTGAAACGAATCAAAAAACATCTTTCGAGCTTCAATATTCAATATCTTCGCTTCGTTCGCAACAAAACAGATACTAGGTAGACAGCCTCTTCTCAACATTCGCCACGTAATCAGCACTGCCTTTCTCTTTATCTTCCTGATAATTACACATGGAATTATTATAGTTATTATTTACTATTAACCGAATATGTATTGAAAGCAAAAAATGCAAAACCGTAAACTATAGCAACAATATAAAAAGTCCTATTCGTTCCTTGGAAATAGCCACCCTCTTTTCCCCTTCGTTCGCAAAAAAAGGCTGACACTATGTAGCCAGATATAGTGAGCAGAAAACGACTAACTTGGAATGTTTTCTTTTTCTTTTTTGTATTAAACTGGTTTTGCAAACTCAAATTTTCTTGAATCAAACATTCTAACGTGAGCTCACTGTGTGACCCAACGGGGCACGTTTATTTTTAATAGTATTCTTCTATAGTTAGTTTCTCCTCAATCGTAGTCGTACGCGCTCGAGATCCGTATGCATTGAATAAACATTGTGTATTAGGGGGCGTCTTTTTTTATTTCACGGTAGCCTTTCGCATTTTTTTCATATTCCGTGTATTATGTGACTCTTTTATTCTTCCTGATGTCTTGTTCGTGGCCTCGTTTCGAACTTCCGTTTTGCATTCAGTTCTTATGTTAAGTTTGCATCTACTTCATAGTCATCATTTACTTTCATTTGTTCACGTTTGTTTTTTTGTTGCTTTCGTTTATCAATGGCTTTAATTTCTCTATTGTGTCGCGTTCGGCCTTCTTATTTCCTCTCTCATCTCATTTCGATCCAACTACATTACCATTTATAACGCACTCGGTGCTCTCCACGATGACTCATTACTAGTGATGGTGTTCACTGGAATCTGAATGACAACTAGTCTCTCTACATTTACAGTACTCCTCGTTTCTTTCGACCAATATTACAATTTACTTTTCGTTCTCGCAACACAGAGGGGTGTTGCTAGTCTTTCTCTGCTCTATTGTTATTTTCATGGTAGCTGCTCGACTGAGCTCTAATCTATAGTTTCTTCCCCTGTAAAAAATTCACAACTAAAATCCGTCTAGCTGCAATCATTGTCCATAATTTTCCCTTCTCCTTTTGTGTACCTAAAACTAAATCGAGCTTCCATAAACATAGTTTTTTTCTTAGAACTACCCGCCTGTGGAACACAATCCGTGGGGGTGCTTTCCAGCTAAATACAACATAGTCATTTTCAAGTCCAATGTAAACAAATTCTTGTTGAGCCGTCCTCTCAAATAATCTTATTTGGCCCAATTTCAACCATCGTTAAGAATCATAACGGTGTTTTCTCACCGTCCACCTCGCAAACTCATTAACCCTTATTCTTGAGTGGCTTCTTGGTCTTGATAAATGGTGACTCCTTAGTAAAAAGAACAACTAAAAACAAAAACGTTTACCATTGAATTCTTTTATATGGTGGCTTTCTCTAGATATTGAGTGACAATAAGTCTTCTCGGGATTTAATTACCCCTCGTGCTCATCTAATGGAGGTCTAGACGGGGCTTTTCTTCTTCGAGCTTTCAATCTCCTCAGACTCTTCCGGTCATTTTCTGTGGTATCAACCGATGTAGCTGCATCAGCGTTTTTTTGTGGGGCGGGAGATAGGGTATTAGATTCTAAGATTTTTTAAATTTTATATCAACCCTGGCAATTTCAACACCTTTTTGTTCGTATTATTATGTTATTTCTATATTTTTGATATTTCATTTCAACTTACTTGATGACTCGTCGGTGTCACCTAGCTGTACAGGTTGATTTCCGCACTCGATGATTTTTCTTAATATTTTGGCTGTTTTCGTCAGTGCCGTGCTTTATATGGATTGATTCCGATGTCTCCTGGTCTATGTTTCAGGTTTTTCAAAATTGTTCCTAGTGCTCCTACAATTATCAACATTACTGTTGTTTACTTTATCTTCCATATTTTTTTTCAGTTTCATGTATTTTGGTTATTCAATGGCGACATCTTACATTTAGCAGTTTTTTAGCAGTTTCTTTAGCAGTCTTTTTCTTCTTGTTAACTGTTATTGTGTCCGGTCTTTAATGAGTTTGTATTTTCATGTTGCAGAGGATTTTAGTCCTTTAAATTTGTATTACTGCCTCTTTTCTATTTAATTATTTATTTGTTATTGTTATTTTTATTATTGTTGACTCACTAGGAGTTCTCACACATGTCCTCATCAGTGATTTCTTACTGCTAATAATTGGTAGTGTTCGCTGGAGTCTCAGTGACAACAAGTCTCTCCGGATTTCCAGTAGTAGTTTACGATTGATTTCTCGCTGGCAGAAAACTTTGGTCTATTTCGGATCTGGGTGGCAATAAGCCGCCCCAAGGTTTCAGTATTCTCCGTACTCTTCCAGTGGAGGTCTGGTTAGTGCTCTCATTCCCCGTTCTTTCCATCCTCCTTGACCCTTCATGACTATTTTGTCTGATATCAGCCGAGGCTGATCCACAGTTTATACGATTTCTTGCAGTTTCGCCTGGATTCACGTGACTTCCATGTTTTTGTTTTACTTCTGTTGCATTTTTCATTGTGGCTGGTTAGTGTTCGTAGATTATGTGGGTTGGTAACCGAATTCAAGGATTTTTCTTCAGATTTTAGCTGTTTTTATCATTGTTGTTCGTTGTATAGTATCAGTCTTCCCTTTGATTCCAAATTATTTTAGTCTTTTTTTCCAGGTTTTTCGGGACTGTTCCTAATGCTTTTACGATTATTGGTATTATATTGACTTTCTCCATGTTCAATATTCCTTTCAGTTCTCTGGCAAGTTCCGCATATTTTCATCGTTTTTCCGTCTCTGATCTTTACGCTGTATTCTGCTGGTACGGCAAAAATTTACAATTTGGCAGTTTTTTTTCCTTCTTATAAACTATTATGATATCCGGTCTTCTTGCTTGGATGAGTTTACATGTTTGCATCTCTATGTCCAAGAGGATTTTGTGATTTTCATTTACAAGCACTATTTTCGGTGTGTCTATACCCTTTGCCTGCATGTTCAAAATTCAGTCATTTGCATAATTTCCAATGTACTGCTTTCCCACGCAGCAGTGTCTTTTCTTGTATTCTCTTTGGTCTAGTTTGTTGCACTCACTTATGTGATTTACTGTTTCGTCTCTTTGTCTACAGAGTCTACATTAACTGTTTTTCTAGGTTTGAACTATCTTAGCTTTAATGTAGTCAGTTCTAATCGCATTGTTATGCGCAGCTCTCAGTAGCGTTTCCGTTTCTCTATTCATGTGTCTTATTCTTTACCATGTCCAGGTATTTTAGTGGGCCTCTTCTCTTGCCCTTTTTATGAATCGTCCATGTAGCTGATTATTTTTCTTTTCTAGTTATTTTGTCTCTGATTTCATTGCTTCCTGTATTGTTCATTTGTACCGTATCTCTTGCTGCGATGATCCAGTTTTCTACATTTGGGGTTATGTATTTTCAAAATCTGTTTTTGCATCTTCCACAGTCTTCTATACTTACCAGTTATCTCCCCTTTATTCGTTTTCACGTCGAGTCGGCTAGTCTCATCGTTTGGGTGGCGTCCATTGTACATGGTCATTAATTTTCTTAGTCTTCTTTTGTTCAGCCTATGAATGGTCCAGGATATATTATTAGTGATAGTGTTTATTCCTTTAACTAGATTTTAACTGGATAGTTTCGTTTGTAAGAGTATCCCTGTTCTTCTCAAGTATTCTTTTCCAATCTTCTCTTTTAATTTCTAGAGATTTGATGGTGACTGCTTTCAAAACTCCCAACTATTTATAGCTATCATGTTCGCCAACTTACCTCATCTCCTCTATATTATTATTAGTACTCACTAGGAGTTCTCACACAGATCATCGTTGGTGATTGCTCACCGACAACAACCAGTGGTATTTCCTGGAGTCTGAGTGACAACAAGCCTCCCCAGATTTCCAGTATTCGTCACCTCTTTTCGATAACGATGCGGTATCACAACAGCCGCTTACCATTGATTTCTCGCTGGTAAAGACAATTGGTTTTCTCTGGGATTATTATTATTATTATTATTATTTGTACTCACTTGGAGTTCTCACACAGGTTATCGTCAGTGATTGCTCACCGACAACAACCAGTGGTATTTCCTGGAGTCGGAGTGACAAAAAAACTCCCCATATTATTATTATTATTATTATTATTATTATTATTATTATTATTATTATTATTATTATTATTATTATTATTATTATTATTATTATTATTATTATTATTATTATTATTATTATTATTATTATTATTATTATTATTATTATTATTATTATTATTATTATTATTATTATTATTATTATTATTATTATTATTATTATTATTATTATTATTATTATTATTATTATTATTATTATTATTATTATTATTATTATTATTATTATTATTATTATTATTATTATTATTATTATTATTATTATTATTATTATTATTATTATTATTATTATTATTATTATTATTATTATTATTATTATTATTATTATTATTATTATTATTATTATTATTATTATTATTATTATTATTATTATTATTATTATTATTATTATTATTATTATTATTATTATTATTATTATTATTATTATTATTATTATTATTATTATTATTATTATTATTATTATTATTATTATTATTATTATTATTATTATTATTATTATTATTATTATTATTATTATTATTATTATTATTATTATTATTATTATTATTATTATTATTATTATTATTATTATTATTATTATTATTATTATTATTATTATTATTATTATTATTATTATTATTATTATTATTATTATTATTATTATTATTATTATTATTATTATTATTATTATTATTATTATTATTATTATTATTATTATTATTATTATTATTATTATTATTATTATTATTATTATTATTATTATTATTATTATTATTATTATTATTATTATTATTATTATTATTATTATTATTATTATTATTATTATTATTATTATTATTATTATTATTATTATTATTATTATTATTATTATTATTATTATTATTATTATTATTATTATTATTATTATTATTATTATTATTATTATTATTATTATTATTATTATTATTATTATTATTATTATTATTATTATTATTATTATTATTATTATTATTATTATTATTATTATTATTATTATTATTATTATTATTATTATTATTATTATTATTATTATTATTATTATTATTATTATTATTATTATTATTATTATTATTATTATTATTATTATTATTATTATTATTATTATTATTATTATTATTATTATTATTATTATTATTATTATTATTATTATTATTATTATTATTATTATTATTATTATTATTATTATTATTATTATTATTATTATTATTATTATTATTATTATTATTATTATTATTATTATTATTATTATTATTATTATTATTATTATTATTATTATTATTATTATTATTATTATTATTATTATTATTATTATTATTATTATTATTATTATTATTATTATTATTATTATTATTATTATTATTATTATTATTATTATTATTATTATTATTATTATTATTATTATTATTATTATTATTATTATTATTATTATTATTATTATTATTATTATTATTATTATTATTATTATTATTATTATTATTATTATTATTATTATTATTATTATTATTATTATTATTATTATTATTATTATTATTATTATTATTATTATTATTATTATTATTATTATTATTATTATTATTATTATTATTATTATTATTATTATTATTATTATTATTATTATTATTATTATTATTATTATTATTATTATTATTATTATTATTATTATTATTATTATTATTATTATTATTATTATTATTATTATTATTATTATTATTATTATTATTATTATTATTATTATTATTATTATTATTATTATTATTATTATTATTATTATTATTATTATTATTATTATTATTATTATTATTATTATTATTATTATTATTATTATTATTATTATTATTATTATTATTATTATTATTATTATTATTATTATTATTATTATTATTATTATTATTATTATTATTATTATTATTATTATTATTATTATTATTATTATTATTATTATTATTATTATTATTATTATTATTATTATTATTATTATTATTATTATTATTATTATTATTATTATTATTATTATTATTATTATTATTATTATTATTATTATTATTATTATTATTATTATTATTATTATTATTATTATTATTATTATTATTATTATTATTATTATTATTATTATTATTATTATTATTATTATTATTATTATTATTATTATTATTATTATTATTATTATTATTATTATTATTATTATTATTATTATTATTATTATTATTATTATTATTATTATTATTATTATTATTATTATTATTATTATTATTATTATTATTATTATTATTATTATTATTATTATTATTATTATTATTATTATTATTATTATTATTATTATTATTATTATTATTATTATTATTATTATTATTATTATTATTATTATTATTATTATTATTATTATTATTATTATTATTATTATTATTATTATTATTATTATTATTATTATTATTATTATTATTATTATTATTATTATTATTATTATTATTATTATTATTATTATTATTATTATTATTATTATTATTATTATTATTATTATTATTATTATTATTATTATTATTATTATTATTATTATTATTATTATTATTATTATTATTATTATTATTATTATTATTATTATTATTATTATTATTATTATTATTATTATTATTATTATTATTATTATTATTATTATTATTATTATTATTATTATTATTATTATTATTATTATTATTATTATTATTATTATTATTATTATTATTATTATTATTATTATTATTATTATTATTATTATTATTATTATTATTATTATTATTATTATTATTATTATTATTATTATTATTATTATTATTATTATTATTATTATTATTATTATTATTATTATTATTATTATTATTATTATTATTATTATTATTATTATTATTATTATTATTATTATTATTATTATTATTATTATTATTATTATTATTATTATTATTATTATTATTATTATTATTATTATTATTATTATTATTATTATTATTATTATTATTATTATTATTATTATTATTATTATTATTATTATTATTATTATTATTATTATTATTATTATTATTATTATTATTATTATTATTATTATTATTATTATTATTATTATTATTATTATTATTATTATTATTATTATTATTATTATTATTATTATTATTATTATTATTATTATTATTATTATTATTATTATTATTATTATTATTATTATTATTATTATTATTATTATTATTATTATTATTATTATTATTATTATTATTATTATTATTATTATTATTATTATTATTATTATTATTATTATTATTATTTACTCACTAGCAGTTCTCACACTTGTTATTATCCGTGATTGTTCACTGATAATAACAAGTGCCTTCTCTGGAATTTGAGTGATAATAAACCTTCTCAAGGTTCAAGTACTCTCCGGACCATTCCAATGGAGGTCTGGTTTGTGCTAACGCTTCACGGTCTTTTTATGCTACTTGACGTTTCCAGATACGTGTGTATTTTTTTCTGTCGGTCTGCAGCGCAATACTTTTAAGAAAGGGGATGAAGGATTAATAGGAGCTGAATCAAAAGGGAGCTGTTAATGTTGTTGTTTTAGTTGTTGTGGTGGTTGTTGGGTTAAAGTGTTGATCATGTCGTCGTAATAGCTTCCCCGGGAGAGTTAACAGCAAAACACAGTAAAATAAAAACGCCTTTTAAAAATTATATACTTTTCTCTTACTTTAATCCTCTCATTGCTTGTTGTGATGAGGATTCAGTTAGCGAACGTCTGTATCGCTACGGCATGCGTTCGTGTGTAGCTGTGGTTGTTGTGGGTCGTCCAAAAGCTTGTTTCTGAGGGTGTTGCGTGCTTGTATCGACCGCAACAAAACTAAACACCTTCTTACCGTCTCGCGCAGTCTGATTGTCCATCTCTTTTTTTCCCATTTTTATATAACTATTTTTTAGTCATTGTTGTTTTTGTCTTCTAGTAAATTATTTTTGTAAATTCATAACAGCAATGTAATATAATTCTGATCCCGACATTCGTTAGATGTGTGATGAGCTGATAATGTATTTTTGTTTTCAATTTCTTTCTAAATAAATTCGTTCATGTCGGTCCAATTCTGTTTTAAAACATCTTTTTTTTTTTTCAAATGCGTCGCTTTTAAATTTCTATTTCTCATCGTCACTCTTTCATTTGAAACAGTTATCAACAGTTTCCTGTTTATCCTACCTTATAACATCACAGGAGGGGGCGGGGTAAGATTATTGGATTTCTGGCAGTTTCGATTCCTTTGGCATCGCGTGATATACTTTCTATTTTTTGTTCTATTTCTATTTTAACTTACCCGTAGCTAGTTGACATTCGTTGGTTATTGTGTTGGTTTCCGAACTCAAGGATTTTTCTTAATACTTTTGCTGTTTTCATCATTGCCGTGCGTAAACCTCCTTTTGACTTCAATTTCTGCTAGATTTTTACTAGGGATACTGCCCAGGTATTCTATTCCTTTGATCAAGTTTCTTGTATATAATTTGGTTTCTAAGAGTTTTTTTCTTACTTCTCATGTATTATCTTCAAATTGTCTTTTTCATTCATGTTGATTTGATGGCGTCTGTTTCAAGAACTCCCATATCATATATGGCACCATCTTTGCCAAGTGCACCCATCTAATCTCGATTAGGTAGTTCCATGCCTTCCTCCGAGTTTTTCCTTTTCATCTCTAATAGTGCACACGTTTCCATTCAAAATTTAATTCGAATGTCCTGGCTGAAGGTTTTGGTTGCATTTATCAGCTTTTTAGCTCCTATTTTTTTTGCAAATAACTTCTAGTTGTATACACACACACACACACACACACACACACACACACACACACACACACACACACACACACACACACACACACACAGACACACACACACACACA
Organism: Sepiola atlantica; assembly: GCA_963556195.1. Taxonomy (NCBI): domain Eukaryota; kingdom Metazoa; phylum Mollusca; class Cephalopoda; order Sepiida; family Sepiolidae; genus Sepiola; species Sepiola atlantica. The sequence continues at coordinate 15,931,145 of OY744515.1, forward strand.
CACATATATATATATTATATGAGCTGGTTTATTCTTTTGTGTCTGTGAACTTATATTCGGCGTTTAACTTCCTGAGTATGTTGTTGAGTGGAATCATGGCCATGATGAGCGGTAATATAAGCAGTGATAGATAGGTTTCCTGGAAAATGATTGTTCCTATTTACTTACCTCCCCACGAGGGCGAAGTTAAACAGAAGTCGGTTTATAATATGGAAAAAATCCAGCTCCCTCAAAAGGAGCACTCTGGATTAGAACAATAATAAAAATTGCCTCAGTCTAGAAAGAATTTCTTCACTGACCAAGGACATAATAGACTAAGTGTAGCATCAGAATAGATACTACACTTTGTACCTGGAAAATGACTGTTATAATTAGTTTTATGTCTATATAAATCCATTTCGAGTGTATGATTGTCCGAATGTATTATGACATCACTAGTGTTGGCACGGTATTAACTCGCAATTTTGTCTTGCCAGTGATAAAACATATCACATTTTGTTCGATTGATCGTATACAATGAATAGCTTATAATAACCATTGTATTTCGGTATTAAATAACCTTAAAATATTGATTTGCAGCAAAACGGACGAACGAAACAATACATGTATTTTCTGATTGTCTTCCGTTGCATAATATTTAGTAATCTCTTCGATCCTTGGGTTCCGCTTCATTTTCCCGTCAATTCTTTTATTGGTTATTTCATTGTTAAATTACTTACTGTTCGTTGGTTTACAATGCGTTCGTTATTTGCTGCTTATTTATATGTGCTTATTGCCTCAAACTTCTACATGCATTTTTTAAACATCTGCTTTGGGAATTTTTGTCTGAATTTCACCACGTGTGAAAAGAGGAAGACGCGATATGTGTGCTGTGAAACGTATATAATAGATTGAGAGCCAAACTGGAAAAGAACACATTTTAAAGAGTCCATCCATAGGATAGATTGTTTAGACATTACCAATCAACCTAGTTCGAACCTTTAAATCGAACTAGTGTCTAGTCGGCGTAGAATCTAACGAACGGTCGCAAATTGGTAGCCGTTCATCTACTTGCAAGGTCACGAGGATAGAGTTTTGCAAAGAGCACTTATTATTCTTAAATGGTCACTCATCTAAGTCCTGACGAGATTATAGCCGCCAGCATGAATGCTAAGTTCTTTAAACAATACCAATCATTTATTATAACTCAAAATGATTTTAATATGGAAGAAATGTAAAAAAAAAAAAAATGAGACGACTTTTCATTAAAAGGTGAAAAGAAAATCTAAATGAAACGCTTTATACGCTTTATGTGAACGTTCATGTGACACTGCATATCACACGTTTATGTGACACTGCCTGTCACACGTCGCTTATGTCACACGATGCATCCGTGTTTATGGATTGAAATATACACGTCAATATAAATATAAACGGTGAGGACAATAGATCGAAGAAACACAATGTAATTCTATTTTAGGCGTTTAAGCAACATTTCTCAATATTAACGACACTTTTGTTTTCTTTTTTACTTTAGGTGTTATTGATAAGATTGATAGCTTTGTATATGGACTTTTTATGGCCTGTCAATGAATTTAAGTCCGCCCATTCAGCCAAGTACATATTTTATATCGACCGGTTTTATCCAATGTTTCTTATTCACTTTTGTTGCTGATATTTTACTTAATCTCATTCTTAGTTGGCTTTGACGTAATTGTCTTGTCCAGCTCTGTAAATGGCTTCGTTGTTCAAGTGCTCAGCGTCGATGGACATGCAAGTGACTCTTAATTCCAGCCTCACCTCTAATTATTTTCATGCAATTATGGCATACAAAATGCCCCGGAGCAGTCTAAATATATATCGGGTACTTGTTATATATATATATATATATATATATATATATATATATATATATATATATATATATATATATATATATATATATATATATATATATAATTATTTTCTCTACGCAGCGAGCAAGCTTTCTGGTCTTGAATGGTAATAGGTGTATTATGGCTCCTGAAACTCACAAAACTCTACACACACACCACACACACACACACACACACACGCGCACACCCACCCACACACACACATTAATATATGTATATATATATGTATATATATGTATATATATATATATGTATATATATGTATATATATGTATACATATATATATATATATATATATAAGTTTACGTCATGTATATATATATAAGTTTACGTCATGTAGTTTACGTCATATATTAATATATATATATATATATATAGTAGAGAATGGTAGTTTGCTTGAAGCATTGCAGGGTATAGTAGTAGTAAGTTTTTGAAAGGCTGTGGGCAATGCAATTCCGGGTAAGATGCAAGTTGAAAGGAAAGGAACAAAAACAATAAAAATAAATCGAATACGATATAAGACTTACTATTTATTTTTCCTTTTTTTTTTCCTTTTTTTTTTTTTTTTTTTTTTTTCTTACATAACAGCAAGAGTGTTTTAGCTGTCCGGGTGATTAAAAATCACTATTTGATATTTCGGGAAAAGACATCCCTTTTTCAAAAATAATTAGACCAGAAGAAGAATAATATTTTATTCTTCTCCGACTGTGTAGAGAATAATACAAAACAAAATGGCTGCCAGATATAGACCGCAGCAAAAAAAAAAAACAGTTTCACAGGGAATATAAATTAAGTTAAGTTTTATTTTAATATTATGTTAAATATATGATTGGTGTTTAGAATATTAGTGTAATGTTGGTTAGGTGTATGGTGTTCGATAAACTGTTATTTTTGTTAATATATATATATCATTTTTTTATTTTATTTATTTATTTTTTTTTTTATATTTGAATATTTACTTTGTTTTATCTTCGTATTTTTTAATTTGTTTATCTTTCTATCGTAATTTAAGAATTTTAATATAAATTAAAGTAATTAGTCTCATATTTTAAATATTCTAGATCTATCTACTTATCGATTTCGATTATCATCTATTAAAGAAGTGTTATTAATTACTAATTGTGAGTTTCGTCAAATTAGATTAACGAATTAACTTATTAACTTGATATATTTATTAAAAGATAAAGGGGAGTAACTCTGGATTTTTTAAAATATTTTTTTTTATAATTAATTTTTTAATTTTTTTTTTTTTTTTTTTTTTTTAATTTTATAAAATCTTTTTTTTTGGTGGAGATCTGTATAACAATATTAGTATATATATACAACATATATACACAAATGCATATATACATATATATATACATATCTATGTATTATTGTTTGTTTAATTGTTTATCTATATATATTCATCACTTTCTTTACATATTTGTTTGTTTGTTTTTTTTTTTGTTTTTTTTTAATTTTTTATAATCTTTTTTTTTGGTGGAGATCTGTATAACAATATTAGTATATATATACAACATATATACACAAATGCATATATACATATATATATACATATCTATGTATTATTGTTTGTTTAATTGTTTATCTATATATATTCATCAATTTCTTTACATATTTGTTTGTTTGTTTTTTTTTTTGTTTTTTTTTTTGTTTTGTTTTTTTTATTTATTTATTTATTTATTTTTTATTATTATTATTTACTTGTTTAATTTATTTTATGAATTATTTATTTAATATTTGCATGTTATTTGTATACATTCTATATGTGTTTGGATTTATTAATTAATAATGCTAGGTTATGGAGTGACTTATTTTGGTGGGTTAGACGAGTATGCTGAATATGGTTTTTGGTTTGTGGTTGAAAGTGTGTAAGGATGGAAGTTCATATGGGGAGGGGCCTGTTTGATTGTTTGGGTGTATGGTGAGTTTATTATGGGAGGTGAGTAATGAGTGAAATGGTGGAAACGGACTCTGTTAAGTGTTAGATATGGGGGTTGGTTGGTGGATGGGGGGTAGATATTATAGAATGAAAGGTGAGTAGAGCTCGTGACGTTGATTGAGTGAGGGGTTTAATCTGGAGATGAGGATTGATTCTGTGATTCTAAGGTCACCGATGTTTCTGACAGACGCTAAGATGGAGACGTGAATATCGCGCTGAGTGTTTGAGCAAATCTCTATGTGTTTGTGGAAAGAGGATATACGGGTATTCAAGTGCTCCTTTATGCGCAAGTGTAGCGGTCTTGTAGTGTTGCCGATGTAAAATTTTTTGCATTTATTACACTGTAGTTTGTAAACACAGTTAGTGCGAAGGCACAGACCTGTGTTGGAGATAGGGCAATTGGCCAGGGAGCAGGGTTCGGGTGTGTGGTTAGTGTGTTTATTAGATAGATGTTGGCGTAAGGAGGTGCCAGTATGTGTTAGTTGTATGTTAAGGTTTTCCTTATGTATTGCCTTGCGGATGGAGGTGGTGATCTTATCGCTGAAGAAAGGGAGTTTTAAGAAGCATGTGTTAGCGAGGGTGCGGTGTCTACGTGTTTTGGGCTTATTTAGGTGGGCTATGGTTGGGGCGGGGTAGCCATTATTTTGGAGGGTTTGGTGGAAGTTTTTAGTGTGTGATATTTTGTCAGCAGCAGAAGAGCATTTATTTTGTATTCGGGTAATTTCATTATGGGCATAACTTAATTTGGCTTTTGTGGGCAGGGCAGACTTATAGTGTATGAAAAGGTTTTTGCAGGCAGGTTTCCTATAGAAGTTAGTGTGTATAGAGCCATCTTCGGTGATGTTAAGGTTGAAATCAAGGAGAGAGAGTGAGCCGGACTCGTTTGGGTGTTCTATGGTGAATTGTATGTGGGGGTCGGTGTTGTTGAATGTGTTGAATATTTGTGTGGCTTCGTCTTGAGAGGATGTAAGGATTAGAATGTCATCTATATATCTGGAGAAGAATATATAGGAGAGGCAGGAGTTAAGTGCTCGTTGTTCTAACCGGTTCATGTAGGTGATGGCTAAGAGACCGGAAAGGCTAGAACCCATGGGGAGGCCGGAGATTTGTTTGAAAGTGTGCTGCTGAAAGGTAAAGTATGTGTTGTCGATGATGATGTATAAGAGATTGTGAATGTCAGTAGGTGTTAGTCCGAAGAGCTCTAGGTTGTCAGAGGAAGATATGTGGTCGGTGATGAGGTCTATGGCTGGGTGTGCGGGTATTGAGGTGTAGAGGGAGATTACGTCTAGGCTAAATATATAGTTGTTAGTTTGTAGTTGTTGGTGTTAGAGTGAGTGTAGTCTGCTAATTACTTGGTCGGAGCTGCTGACATGTGCGGGGAAGGTGGAGAGTAGTGGTTTGAGTAGTTGAGAGAGAAGCCAAGAGATTTTATAGAGTGGTCCTTCAATACTAGAGACTATAGGTCTAATTTGTGTGTGTGTGTTGGTCTTGTGTGTTTTAATGAGGTGGTAGAAGGTGGGAAGTCTGCTATTTTTGGTGGTGAAGTTGATTTTGTATTTTTTGGGGAGGTTACGTGTGAGACAGATTTGGGACCAGGTGTTGTTAATGGAGTTTTGGACTAATGTGGCTGAAATGTTGGGGGCGGGGGTGTATAGGTTGTTGTTGTTAAGATGTTCGAGAGCGAGTATGTTGTATGAGTCTTGAGAGATGATACAGAATTCCTTACCTTTATCAGAGGGTAAGTAAACTAGGTTTTTATTTTTCAGGTTTTCTAGGGTAAGGCGTTGGGATCTGGTGATGTTAGGGGTGATGTGGGGTTGTTCTTGTTGGAGTATATCAAGGATCCTCTGTTTTAATCTAGAAAGTTTTTGATCAAGTAGGTGGTTACTAGGTGGTGGGTGTAGTGGGTGGTCAAGCTGGTAGACAGGGAAGGAATTAGTAGTGTTGGATGTATTATTAGGGATGTCTAGGGTGGGTTGATTAAATGCTGTGAGCCATTTGAGGTGATAAGCTGTTCTACAGAATTGAGTCTCGATCTTAAGTTTTGTGTGGTCGTTTAGCTTTTGGGTGGTGATGAATTTGGGGCCAAGGCTGAGAAGCTCAGTCTCGGCAGTAGTAAGGGAGCCGGTGAGGTCAGTGACCATGGGGGGGCTAGTGAGGTGGTTGTTGGAGTTGTAGGTTCTGGTGGTACTAGTGTATATATGTTGTATATATATACTAATATTGTTATACAGATCTCCACCAAAAAAAAAGATTTTATAAAATTTAAAAAAAAAAAAAAAAAAAATTAAAAAATTAATTATAAAAAAAAATATTTTAAAAAATCCAGAGTTACTCCCCTTTATCTTTTAATAAATATATCAAGTTAATAAGTTAATTCGTTAATCTAATTTGACGAAACTCACAATTAGTAATTAATAACACTTCTTTAATAGATGATAATCGAAATCGATAAGTAGATAGATCTAGAATATTTAAAATATGAGACTAATTACTTTAATTTATATTAAAATTCTTAAATTACGATAGAAAGATAAACAAATTTAAAAAATACGAAGATAAAACAAAGTAAATATTCAAATATAAAAAAAAAAAATAAATAAATAAAATAAAAAAATGATATATATATATTAACAAAAAATAACAGTTTATCGAACACCATACACCTAACCAACATTACACTAATATTCTAAACACCAATCATATATTTAACATAATATTAAAATAAAACTTAACTTAATTTATATTCCCTGTGAAACTGTTTTTTTTTGCTGCGGTCTATATCTGGCAGCCATTTTGTTTTGTATTATTCTCTACACAGTCGGAGAAGAATAAAATATTATTCTTCTTCTGGTCTAATTATTTTTGAAAAAGGGATGTCTTTTCCCGAAATATCAAATAGTGATTTTTAATCACCCGGACAGCTAAAACACTCTTGCTGTTATGTAAGAAAAAAAAAAAAAAAAAAAAAAAAAAAGGAAAAAAAAAAGGAAAAATAAATAGTAAGTCTTATATCGTATTCGATTTATTTTTATTGTTTTTGTTCCTTTCCTTTCAACTTGCATCTTACCCGGAATTGCATTGCCCACAGCCTTTCAAAAACTTACTACTAATATATATATATATATATATATATATATATATATATATATATATATATATATATATATATATAGTCTCGGAAGTTTCTCAACCATTAAAACTATATTAAAAAAAAACAAAAAAAACAAACTTATAGTCCTAAGTCTTCCAGTGGAGAATCACTCATGTAAGTCAATTTATTTTTTACAGTTATTATATTAGTTTATTTCTAACACTATTTTAAGGGATCATCCGTTGTTTACCATGAAAAACTGTTTCGGGAATTTAATATATATACATTACGTAAACTGTTATATATACGTTACGTAAACTGTTATATATCTACATGACGTAAACTCTGACCTTTTATCTGCTGCGCCATCGTCGCAGGCGATGAAAGGTTAATCTTAGTTATTATATAAACAACATCAGCAACGAAATAGTGATCTATTCGTTTTATTACGTAAATCTTTGCATTATCACTTATAGCAACAAGCGTTTAGAGAATGTTGTCAGAATCTCCTGGTTATATACATGTGTATATCTATTCTATAAAATATAGTCGGTCACATTTTAAATTAAGAATAAAATAGCATTTGAGTTGACAAATAAAACTTTGCTTTTGACTAGCAAATTTATTGGCAATGTAATAACGTACTCAGCTATAATTACTTTACAAAACAATTTTCTGGATGAAATATTGGTAATATGGACACATTGCTAAATGAAAAGTTCAGGTCAATTATAAACAAACACATTTCAAAATTTTCCAATCTATTTCGACTATCAGATAAACAATTACATTTCTTTTTTAACATCCAAATATTAGTCTACGGCTTTCTAAACATTACTGGTTCTGCTGGTTGATAATTTTTCATTCATACGATCTGTTTAAAGTTATGGTTTACTCTATTATTTGTAAGCGGTCGGAATTCAAAGGCTGTCAAAATGTACAGCCTGAAGTAATTTCTGTCTTCGTGCACGTAACACAAAACTGGAAACGGTATTTCTTAGAAGAGAAACTATAGTAGAACAAAACCAACTTCAATAATTTTTAAAACATTTCGTTTTCAATAGATATTAGTTCACGAAATTTATTTTTAAAACGTTTCATCATCGAAAATATTATTTTTTTGCTTCTTCCGTTTCAGAAAGAGAGTGAGAGAGAGAGAGAGAGAGGGGGAGAGAGGGGGGCGGAGGGAGACAGAGAGAGCAGAATTCAAGGAACAAAATATTATAATTATTATTATTATTATTATTATTATTATTATTATTATTATTATTATTATTATTATTATTATTATTATTATTAACCGGATATTTAATTAAATAATAACAAAACATACAGGAAAACAAAACTCTATTAAACATTCCAAGGCTTCTAAATTAATAGACAAAACAAGATATGATTAAAAATAAGTAATCTGAAGTTAAAATTAACACCTATTTTGAAAATTCAAAATCCCAAACATATTGTTACATTTTTCTCAGATACATGTAAATAAAAATAAAAATACACACGTTTTTATTAATATTCGTTATTTGCTTTGTACTTTCATTTATTGCATAATTTTGTTCTAATAGTATTATATAGAATGTATTAATACCAAAGAAAAAGAAAGCGTCAATTTTTATGTAAGAATACTGTAAGCGACTATTCATGAGGGATTGTTTTATTGACTCCTGAAGTTCCCATATGCGTGAATCTGCTAATCTGCTAATCTACTGATCTGCTGATCTGTTATTCTGGTATGCCGATGCTGTAAAATCTACGCATTCTGAATTAATGAAAGTAGTACGTTTGGCATCGGTATTTGTAAGACATTGTACAGCGATACTTAAACCGGAAAAAGTGAAATAAGTAGCTGAATGTACTCGCCATGACCCGGAAATAAATAGCTTTTGCATAAATTATCTGGTTCGAAAACTGTAATATGAAATGTATTAAAAATAAAGAAATCGTAAAAAAGAATGGATAACGTTTGATTTGGTTTGTTTTACGGCATATCAACTATCTGTTGGTTATTTAATGCCGAATAATGTTGTCAAATATAATTCGTGAGGTAGGAAAATTATTTATATTACTAGAATACATTACTCTTTAAAGACATCATTATTTGAAGACATTATTCTTTAAAGACATTATTCTTTGAAGACATTATTCTTTGAGGATATCACCCTTTTGAAAACGTAACTCTTTGAGAATAACCACAGCAAAGCTAGAAACAGACTCAGACAATACTACAAGCTTATACAATACTACAAACCTATACCACTAGTTTTGTGTTGTTCAAAATATAATTTTATCATTATAGTAATTATTTGTATTCCTAAAACACATTACTCTTAGATAATCATAATACATTGATATTATATAACCAGAATGCATTGCTCCTATATAACAAGAATACATTTCTCTTAGATAACAAGAATACATTTCTTCTATATAACAAGAATACATTGCTCCTATATAAAAATACAGTTCTCTTAGATAACAAAAATGCAGTTCTCTTAGATACCAAGAATACATTGCTATAAGAAAACAAGAATATATTGCTCTTAAATAGTCAGAATACATTGCTCTTAGATAACCAAAATACATTGCTCTTAGATAACCAGAATACACTTCTCTTAGATAACCAGAATACATTGCTCTTAGATAACCAGAATACATTATCTTAGACTACATTATCTTAGAATACATTATCTAAGAATACATATAGCTCTCAGAATACATAGCTCTCAGAATTCATTCCTCTCAGAAGGAAATTACACAGTGAAAGTGGGTATTTATCTACCTCCCACAAAGTAAAATGTGACACAAGTTCGGAAAGTGGGATTTGATAAGTCAGCATCCTAGAGGAAGAGCGCTTATGACCTTCAAAAAATTCCCCGTCGGCATTCCACGGTAGATGCGCCTCAGATGATTAGCAATAAACTAACTCCTTCTCAAAGGGTGAGAAGGCAAAGCCTGGGAGGGTGGACCTTCTAGAACTGCACAGGACAAAACCATAGACAGGCGTAAATCAAGCCCTGAAGGCCAAGACAATACCAGTCTATGGGGTGCAGTATCCATCGGAACAGATACTACACTTTGATCCCGAATAAGTGGAAACACTACTCTTAGAAATGAACTTTACCGAGAAGGGGCAGCACTAGTCTCAGAAAACACCACTCCATATAAAAACATGACTCCCAGAAAAAACATTGTTTATAAACATCACTCTTTGGCATTGATAATCGTCTTTATTCACAACGTGATTGATATTCAGCTACCTCCTTCTAGTATCTATTCGGGGAGAAAAATAAAAATAAAATAAAAATGAGAAATAAGGTTTTAATTCAGGAATCAGATTAAATAATACGACTGTGGATGAACTTATAAATACTAGAGCATGATATGACCAGCCGATTGATCGGATCGGGCTTCTCCGATCTCCCGTCTAGCAAAAGTAAGCACCCAAAGTGAACAAGCCACGGACTGCTCAATCACCACGATCCCGTCTTACGGTATCATAGGTCACCACCCACGGTCAACAGGTCTCCACGTTATCGGGGGAGAGTCTTTCCCCCCTGCGAATTCTACGCCCCGATGACAGGGCAGATGAATCAGGTAAGCGACTGTTAACGAGCAATTGTTCTATTGACACATAAGGCCGCTTTGTGTTCTCTAAAGAATCATCTGCTAATCTGTTAGTCTGTCAAGCGATTATGTAAAATTAATTCTTTAGTGAAGCAAATCAAACCGCGAAAACAGAAACTGTAGGTAAAGGGAGGGTTCGGTGTTTAGGTGGAAAATGTAGAGTAGCTAAAATATAATAGCAAGATCGGAATATGAGATGACGACGTTAAAAACATGTGTGTCTTATGAAGAAGTCTTTCCTGTGAACGTGCGTGACAATGGTAGTAGATTTGACTGTGAAAGTAACAGTTCCTCTTACTCCCTGTATGGATGAATATCTTAGAAGATGTTGACTAGGATAAAATGGAAAAATCAATGAAAAATGCATATGCATCCTTTGAATAGAAAACAATACGGGTAATTGAAATAAGAACATATCTCAATTTTCTTTATTAATAAGAGCCTAAGAACGAGATTTTCAGTGCCGATTCATTAAGGTTTACGCGGTGTCACCGGGAGTCCAAATTTCAACACACTACATAGAATAAAACAGTAAAAAGAAATGAATAGGTTAATATTATAATTGCATCAGGTAATAACGGGGCATACTCGGAGTAAATAATAAATAGAGGTCAGCGGAATTTCAAATTTACAACTTTTGTCTATAAGTGCTTTAACTTAAACAAACGGCTGAGTAAGAACGATTTAAAATATGAATCTTTAACGGTAAATTGTCTTTTCCTCTTTCTTTCATTGTAATCGCATGGAAAATTGGTCACAACCGATGTAGAATCACACCTCTCCGTTTATGTCTTCTCCTCTGTCTTTTTATATCTCTTTCTTTCTTTCTTTCTTTCTTTCTATCTTTTCGCTAGTTGTCTACCTCTTTTATCTATCTATCTATCTATCTATCTATCTATCTATCTATCTATCTATCTATCTATCTATCTATCTATCTATCTAAGGAAAGAACTAACTGTAACCCAATTAAGACTTTTCTCTTAAACCTTTTTTATTGATACTTTGCGTAAGCGGTCATTAAGGACAACTGTCTGTCAATTATAAGAGTCACAAGTTATTTATCTACCTCCCACAGCGGTAAGATGTGACACAAGGTCGGGAAAGTGGGATTTGATAAACCAGCGCCCGAGAAGGTGAGCACTCTGGCCATTAAAAATTGCCTGAGTAGCCCCGTCGGCATTCCCCGGTAGGGGCGCCTCAGACAGTAAGCAATAAACTTACTCCTCCCCAAAAAGGGGCGGCAAAGCCTGGGAGGGTGGACCTCCTAGAATTGCACAGGACAAACCCACAGACCGGCGTAAATCAAGCCCCGAAGGCCAAGACAATACCGGTCTATGGGGTGCAGTATCTATCGGAACAGATACTACACTTTGATCCCGGCCAAAAGGCCGAATCACAAGTTCCCACATATTTCCTGTTATTTCCGAGTTGGCATCCAGGGGTGTTCTCGAGTGGTCTCTATGCATCACAGCACTATATGATGCACACAATCTTCCCCATAGTGAATGACCGTACGTTACCCTGTAAATATACATGAGCATATACATAGAAGTAAATCTTAACCACAAATCGAGCTATTCTACGGGTAGCAGAAGTTGTTCCTTGCACTTATGAACAAAATGAATGCCTGGTTCTGCAAACAGCATGGCTTTGTAGATGCTCATATATATTTGACAATGAGAAGGCATTACTGCTCTAGTTAGTGGAGCACCATGGACTATATGCAGGTTTAATGTGCCGTATATATAATAAGTCTTTAGATAAAACATAATAAAAGTTTCATTATCGATTGATGGATTATCCAAGATAATAATAATAATAATAATAATAATAATAATAATAATAATAATAATAATAATATTATTATTATTATTATTATTATTATTATTATTATTATTATTTATTTTATTTGAGATTTTCAATTAAAAAGTTGGAAATTTATTTAAAAGAAACGTAATGTGAAGTAACACCGTTAAATCGGTGAATCTAAGTATGATGAGCGAGTTTATTTATCAGTTTATTCTTCTTTTTAAATATTTGGAGGGACACGTTTTAGGGTTCCTGTTTTTTTTTTATTCTCTTTTAGGTTTTGCGTGTTTATATCACATCGGGTGTTCACCAGTTTTGGGATGGATTCTTTTTAAGGGTTCCAGTTTAGGGTGAAATATCTTGAGAGAGTCGAACTTTATCGAAACATTTTAAGGAACACCAGTTTTAAGTAATATTCAAATGTGTGAGAGAGCGAGAGAAATGTTATATGATCGACAAACAAAATAATGAATTCAGAAACATAAATTCACAAAAGAGATATTTTATATATGTTTAAAATGGAAGATAGGAAAACATAGAATAATTGTTCATATTTGAGTGTCTTTGTCGAACAAGGGAGATTCATTAGTTAAGATATCGAGGAAGCATGAGTCGATAATTAAAAGGCGGTGGATTATCCACGGGTCTGAAAAATCGTAATCAAAACTTCCTCACTCAATAATACAAATTACATTTCACTGAAAGTTATTAAATAGAGTCAATCATCAATTGTTTTCATAGTAGAAAGTTCAGTGAGAAATGTATGAAGTATTAAAATGGTTAAGTTTATAAATTGTTTTAAATATGCAGACGACATTGAAAGGTGATTTAGTGTGCGTATGCGTAAGAGAGTGAAAGAGTTAATGCATTGTGTCTGTGCGTGCGTTGATGTCAGTGTGATTATGTGTGCGTGAGTTTAGAAAAGGCGTTTTTCAGCATTCCCAAGGCCCTGCAGAGGGGTGATGGGGGGTGTAGAAACGTTGATGTTAGCTCTCTCGTTGATTAGGGCTAAACATGCAATTGAAGGAAAAATCTGGGTTAATATGAGATCGAGGTGGCTACCAAATAACAATTTCTACAAATGCGGGCAAATCCTCTGATTGGTTAAAAAAATATTATTATTTGTTTTTATTAATTCTGGTGGATTCGTGAGCAAAGCGGTGTGCGCAGAAACGAGTTCAAACACTTTCATTTTCGGCACCGAAGTGAACACTTCGCCTCTACAAATAATACAAGTGTTGGTTACAAATGGATCCCCATCATAATAAGGATATCGTCATGCTTGCTCCGTATTTCAAGCTTATCGCTTCCCTTCAAATTGCACCAGACTTGCTCCAATGTATTTAGAATTCTTCCCACTAGAAACGTTATTTTCAAGTTTTAATATTTTATCGATTGCCCAATTAAATGAAATCTTCATTGGAAACTCTTGATTCTTGTTAATCTCGGTGGTTCAGCATAATGGAATCTGAACAAATCTCAGTGTCTCTTTTCCCAATTTCTTTTTAAGACGGTGTCTACTTTCAGATCAGATAATTTCGCGTACGGTCCATTCATAGCTGTTTGTAACGACATTACTAAGTTTTCCTTCGTGTTTCTTTTTGTATATTTTTCGAACCATCTGTTTTGATTAATTCAATAAGATGATTTGCAGTTTCATCTTTTATCGACAAACGCATCATCGTCGTTGCTGTTCTTTCGGGCTTTCTTTGTTGTGACGTAAACGATTTTAATGGATGTAGGAAATTCATCGCTAATAGAAGATTACAGTTATACAGACAACTAACAGATGAAAAGAAACATGCGAGCAACATTAAATTAGCTTGACAGGGTACTCACATACGACCACATATATAACAAGAATTTGAATGCCTACTGGAGAGAATTTGTAATGCGTTCTAGACACTATCTTCGAGTTTCTAAAGACTATCTGTACAGAGGTTTGTCAGGACAACCTGGCATAGGGATACTTACATCTACAAGTTCACTCTGACCTAATATTCAAAATTAAATAGTACTCAAAGCTCAAATAAGATCCCATCAGCATGGCTACGCATTGGCTCATACAATAGATAGTGAATCTTCTACAAGTAATTTTAGCTCAAGTAACAGCGCAAAGCTGGATATCCCACCAGACCAGATGAATTCTTGTACTGAACTAAGAAAAAACACACGAAAGATAAAGTATAACATAGTTAAATGGTCAATCGAAGTGAAGGAGTTTTAGTGTTCTTTTTTTGTTTTAGTGTTCTTTTTTGTTTTAGTGTTCTTTTTTTGTTTTAGTGTTCTTTTTTTGTTTTAGTGTTCTTTTTTTGCTTTAGTGTTCTTTTTTGTTTTAGTGTTCTTTTTTTGTTTTAGTGTTCTTTTTTTGTTTTAGTGTTCTTTTTTTGTTTTAGTGTTCTTTTTTTTGTTTTAGTGTTCTTTTTTTGTTTTAGTGTTCTTTTTTTGTTTTAGTGTTCTTTTTTATGTTTTAGTGTTATTTTTTTGTTTTAGTGTTCTCTTTTTGTTTTAGTGTTCTTTTTTTGTTTTAGTGTTTTTTTTTTGTTTTAGTGTTCTTTTTTTGCTTTAGTGTTCTTTTTTGTTTTAGTGTTCTTTTTTTGTTTTAGTGTTCTTTTTTTGTTTTAGTGTTCTTTTTTTGCTTTAGTGTTCTTTTTTGTTTTAGTGTTCTTTTTTTGTTTTAGTGTTCTTTTTTTGTTTTAGTGTTCTTTTTTTGTTTTAGTGTTCTTTTTTTTGTTTTAGTGTTCTTTTTTTGTTTTAGTGTTCTTTTTTTGTTTTAGTGTTCTTTTTTTGTTTTACTAACTCAACATTTCAGAGGTAGAATAGAATCTTGATTCAACACGCGGATGTCTATTTATTTATCTTATATAGAATATTAGATTAAAGTGTTCGCCCCAATTCCTGAAAAATTACACTTAAGTAAAATTTGAAAAAAAAAATAGAGAAAAAACTATTATTATACTAAAGGTGAGTTAATCAACGTTTATTTCCCTAAGACTTTTTTCTATATATTTTAATCACACAACTTACATGCTAAAATATTCCCCAGATTTGGGATTAAGTTGAGTTTCACATAGTCCATTTATTTTAATTGTTCTAACTATCCTTAATTTGCAATTAATTCACCAAGTGACTCATCTCTTACCATATTTCTATCTATCACTGTCGTCTCATCTCGCTATCTGTAGTGTGAACCGCTCTCTTATTTGATACTGTTTCTATCACTGTAGCTTCTGTCACTCTTTGCCAGGTGAATGAAATGATGAAAGGAAAGAATAAAAAGACTTGAATAGTCCACTACAACAAAAGAGGATAATACCACAAGTAAAAGTATTTAACGCGTAACACAACATGAGAGAAAGAGAAAGAAAGAGAAAGAGAGAGAGAGAGAGAGAGAGAGAGAGAAGAAAGCGACTAATTTGTGATTTAGTCTCTTTATCTTTTTTATATTCAGTTGGCTTGGCTTTGTAATCGCACTGTTTTGCTCAAAAAATCTAACTGAGCCCAATTAGTGACAACTGGTCTCATCTTTTAAAAGTATATATATATATTATTGATCTCAATGAACTTCATATATATATATATATATATATATATATATATATATATATATATATATATATATATTAGTACTTCATGTATCCACATAAAATATTATAAGGAGATATAATTTTTTATGTGTCAGTTTTCAGTATTTACTTCAACAGTGCTCGATACGTAAGTAGAGCTAGGTAGTAAGCAATGAAAATATATATGGCAATCAAGCTACACAGAGGCTCCCGTGTTTCATTCCCGGAGGGAATCGTCAGGCTAAATGCATCCTGACGATTACCCCCGGGATGAAACACGGGAGCCTCTGTGTAGCTTGATTGCCATATATATTTTCATTGCTTACTATATATATATATATATATATATATATATATATATATATATATATATATATATATATATATAAAGTATCGTACCCATGTTTGCTTCATGTTTAGATGTAGTTTTATATGTATATGGGTGTAATAAGCCAACAGAAAATCATAAGCACACAAGGTGGTGAAAAAAGTAATAAATAAATACTGGAAATAAACAAATAAATGTGTAACTTACAATTTTGTGCTAAGTTTATTGGACGATTTTAGAAGCATTAAATATATTAACTTTAGTTCACCCTTTTCAAGAACTCTGTTCACACTTTATTTTAGGCTTGAAAAAGGGAATGGTTCCCGAAAATTGCCTACGAAATATCTAAACATAACATGATCTGTAAGATTTTGTCATACTAATGAGTGACAACTTAAGGCTAAAAGCCACTCCGGGATAAGGGTTAATGTAATTTACAGTTAGATGCTGGACTCTACTATGAGAGGGTTGAAAACGATGGACGAAAAGGACAACATTCGATTACAAAAGGGACGGCTCGATAATTATTTGTTGACATTGGACTTGTAGACGATTATGTTTTAATATGCAGGGAAGCAGTGCCGTTGCAATTGGTTCTACAGATGGACTGTTCTGGGAAAGAAGCTCAGTCAATGGAAACTCTGTTTTGTTTTAGGTATACGGAGGAAGAAAGGAAAGGTGTTTTACAGTGTTGCTATTAGGATTATAGTTTTGAGTTCGATAGGTAATTCAACCCGGGAGCGAGATTTTCCACTGATTTAATCTCATCAGTTAACCGGCTAATTATTAAATTTTCATTTTATCTCTAATCCTACTCCCCCCCCCCCCAATAAAATCGCGCTTAACAATATCCAAGAAGAAACTCTTACGGATACACTCAGTGGCGTAGCTAGACCTTTTGCCGCCCGGGGCGGTAGTAAAATTTGCTGCCCCCCCCGGCATTTGGGTGCCCGGAAAATTCGTCCATGGATAATTCGCCCATGGATAATTCGTCCATGGAAAATTTTTTGCTAGGTAGGAAAACTGGTCCATTATTATTAAGTTAACATTATTCTTAATTTTCATACCTTGCGAAAATTAGTTCTACGGTATCTAATTTTCCTAAATTCAATTAAATTAAAATTAAAATATGAAAACTGATTTTTAATATTTTTTATTCATTTGAGATTTTATCTGTTTTCCTTTTGTTTTAAGTAGATGGTGGGGGTTGCCCGGGGTGATTTTGTCCGATCCCCCAGCTAGCAATTGTAAAGTTTACAAGGAGTTATAAAAAGTATGCTACAAAAACAAACGTTTGGACAGTAATAAAATTAATGAATTCAAACTTTCGCATCTAATGTTATTTCCTCTTTGATGTCGGTGTATATACACCCAAATATCCAACTTTCTTTTCGCACCTATTCGATAAAAATTTATATGAAAGTTCCCCTTTAAGTATGAAATCTTTCTGAGGTCATTTTGTTTTTTTGGTGCTTGGCCGAAGCCTAGGCTTGGCCCTATCCTGTTAGGTCAGCCGGTCACTGAGTATATCTCCAGAAATAATTAATGCTTGCATTTTTTAAACTTAGTGATTGAAATGAATTAAAGCAATTTATTCTCAATTAATGGAAATTTTGTTCAAGAATTAAAACCAGCCATATATATATATATATATATATATATATATATATATATATATATATATATATATATATATATATATATATATATATATATATATACATATATATGTATGTATATATGCGTATTTATATATGTGTATGTGTGTGTATATATGTATATATGTATATATTCACGTATGTATGTATATATGTATATGTACGTATAAATATATGTGTATATGCACATATATATGTATATATGCACATATATAGTTATAAAATAAATACGTATTTATTATAATGCTCCCATAATGTTGAGCATAATGAGAGCCGAAAATGGCAAACGGCCGTAAGCGAATATAGCAATGGTCTTGTTTAAAATTAGATCTTGTGTACAATTAGAGCTGAGGTCGGTTTGGCAACGACTGCCGATTGTTCCCATTTACTTGCCTCTCCACGAGGGCAGAGTTAGACACAAGGCCGGTTTTTAATGTGGGGAAAATCCAGCTCCACAAAAAGGGGCACTCTGGATAGGAACAAAAATAAAAATTCTCAGTCATGAACGATTTCCCCATACTGACCGACGACAGAAAAGGAGAAGTGTATCATTAGAACAGATACTACACTGTGATATCAGCCCAAAGGCTGCTAATTGTTGTTAAAATATTTCTCCCTCGCTCTCTCAGATGATAGGATTTCGTTCCTAGCTGGAAGTAGTTGCTAAAGTCTAGCCGCACCGATGAGCTGTAAACAGCGAAACAGTCCTGTGTGTGAATGACTATTATACACACACACATATATATATATGTAATTTAATTTAATTATGTTTTTACGTGCATAACATTTATTTTATTTTATTTTATTTTATGCACGTAAAAACATAATTAAATTAAATGCGTCCAAAAAGTTAGGGCGATTCATTCATATAATAATATGAATAATAAAGAGCTTATAGCTAAGGTTGCGAATGTATAAAAATATATAAAAAATGTAAACAAACGCTTATCGCGGAACAAACGCCAATAACAAAAAAATCTTAACCTTATATATATATATATATATATATATATATATATATATATATATATATATATATATATATATATATATATTAGTGGATGTATATATATCATGTAATATTAATCGAATATTTATTAAAATGAAAAGTAAGAGAAGTAAATCGAATTAACAATTTCGGGTTTGTTTTATTATACACATAGATTCGAAGAAAAACTGTCAAAAAATAAAAAATGGCGCCAGACTTCGTTTAGAATGCGGCAAGTTCGGGAAATTGACTTAAAACTAAATACATATTGAAAATACTCTTAGAAATTCACCGAATATATGTCACCCTATGTCACGACTCACGCTAACATATATTGAATGGATTTCATTTGTATTTTTCGCATATACCGATAGCCACTATGTTTTTCTAACTGATTACACGTTTTAAGTGAGTAAAAACCACTAAAAACTTGTCGAGATAGGTAGAAGAGTAACTTATCTTGCCTTTGATAACAGAAGTGAATTTTGATAGAGTCATTGATAACTTTGCCGAAAAAAAGGCGCGAAAAATCTGTTTGTAAATTTTCAACCGACTTGATGCCTTGCGACAGTTCTCTCACAAAAAATAAATTTATAGCCTTATTTGCCATTCATAAATACATTTGTTTAAAATATATTAAAACTATTTTTAAAAGAGTTGAAACGTTATTAACAACAACAAATTTCTGAAAACCGAGCGATTACACACACGGATTTAAAAAAGCACCGATACAAGACGTTTTTTCTCTTCGGAGGGCTCGCTCTCTTAATAATAACATTATGAAGACAAAGAAAAGAAAACTACATCGGACTATTCTATCTTTGATACATCCATGTTATTTGGCGAAAATTCGGACTTTAACAACAACGACAAAAAAGTAAATAAAAATGATTTTATCATTTTATAACATTTTCAGGTTTTCAAATGTTCTCATTTAAATTTATTATTATATAAAATTATAGTATAAAATTTCATATTTTTTGTTAACTTTTGTTTTTTTAAATTTTTTTCTCTACTTTCTATTTTTACCCTCTCAAAATGCCGCCCCCTCAGGTGTGCCGCCCGGGGCGGCCCGCCCCTTTCGCCCCCCCCCTAGCTACGCCAGTGGATACACTAGTGTGTCCGTGTTCGCCAGTACGTTGAATTCTTCTAAGCACAATTCCATAGTGTGCCAAAATTGAAAACAGTATTTTTAACTCGTTTTAAATTGGTAGCCTTCAATTCGTTTAATAAAGAGATCGATTATGTTCAGTGTTCGATCATAGAACCCACGTCACTTGGTCGTATCGTGTTGTTTTTACAACGAAGCTATTAAATTTGAATCATCTGCAGAAATACATTCTAATTTATTCGCCAGTTATTTTAGCTGATGCTCACCGACATTTCCAGATGTGAAATGTAACATCCAGTTGTATTGAATAGATATACAAGGATTATCGATAGTGCATAAAGATATATGTTCTAACCCAATAAACCATAATAATGAAAATAATGAAAATAGTATACAGTAATGACAAACGACTTCTTTTCAAACGTAATCGCCGATGTGTTTGATATTAACGTACAGAGTCTCTCAGTATGAACGTGAGAAATTTAATAACTTCACCAATATAAATTCTGTACATATATGTACCCCCGTGCAGAGTGGATGACGTCATCATTTTGTGAATTTAAACGGAGGTGTGGATAAACACACACAGTGGATGAGGTCACATTATAACGTTTTATTAAGTCGAACTATTACCAGGAGCATGACGTCATCTATTAAAACTAAGAGAGGAATAATTAATCTATTTATGACGTTTTATTTAGACGAACACTCTAGACCACATTGAGTCTAGTATACTACTAAAACTGATAATCTCGCTTGCTTGTCACCGTAAACTTTTTTTCATATATACATAGATGTCTTAGACGGTGAGAGGAGCGGCGAATAACGTAAATAAAAGGCTAATAGTAAGAGAAGTAGTGAGATGAGGTAAATGAAGTAATAATTAAAAAAGAAAGGGAGAGAAGATAGGAGAGAAAGGAAGAAAAGAGTAAGGCGGAAGAGAAAAAGAGAAAGAGAGAGATCAAAAAGGGCAGATAGAGGAAGAGAGTGGAGAATAGCGAATAAAAAGGAATGCTTCCTTGGTCTTTTGGCTAAGATCAAAGTGTAGTATCTGTTCTGACTGTCCTGTGCAGTTATGGGAGGTTAACCCCCTCCCATGCTTTGTCTCCCCTTTTTGGGGAGGAGTAAGTTTATTGCTTACTGTCTGAGGCGCCCTGCCCAGGCAATTTTTTGAGATTCACCTCACTCTTCCTCTAGAGTGAAAATTCCCACCTTCCGACCTTGTGTCACATTCTACTTTGTGGGACGTAGATAAATAGGAGAATAAAAAGGAATGATTATTATCAAGAAAAATATATGTATATATTTACTTGAAAATTGATGACGTCACAAAATGAAATTCATTTTTACAAAGTTGTCAAAAGCTATTTTTATGACGTCATCATAGACATCTTCAGAGAATTAGTATTATATAGATCACTAGTAGCAGCCCCCTCCCCCCAAAAAGACCAATCCTTCCTCACCGTGGCAAAATCGCTGACAACATGGAACTTTGATTCATGGCCTGGCCACCCATGGCGGGCAGGTCTGGGATCTAACGGTATTAAGACAATTATCCGGCTTACAGGTGAACATCCAGGAATAAACATAAAAATTCGTCGTCCTTTACTGGTATCTGCCTCTGCATGTGACAAGCTAAAAGGGACCAAGTGGGAAACCACAAATTCCAGGAGAGAAGATGACAATGTTGCTTTTGCGCATGTGCATTCGCCATTTATTTGTTCTTTTGTCTAGAGACAAACCTTCACGGACTTTGTATGCAACCGGTTGGCCTTGCTGCTCTGGGTGTCCGCGGTAAAAAAACTGGAATACTGCAGGTATAACAGATAGTTACGGCCAACGACAAAGACTTCATACAGGTAAGATCTTCGCGGCCTATGTGAAGATGTCAGATAGATCGTCGTCGTCGTCGTCGTCATCATCATCATCATCATCATCATCATCATCATCATCATCATCATCATCATCATCATCATCATCATCAACAACAACAACAACAGCGGTGGCGGCAGAAGCAGCAGCACTAACTGAAACCGGGATTTTCTAAATATTTCTGAAAACATTTTGGAATTTTCAATTATTTAATAGTATATATAACAAATGTTTAGATAATGGGTCACAGATGGTCAAATATACTTGACCTTTATTTAGCTGCTCTAAATTTAGGACAGAACATCTTTGTTCTCCTGCATTCAGCATCTTTCGTTATCATCAATCGCAACAAAAAAAACTATCGAGTAGATATATTTAATAATAGTTAAAGTAGAAATGCGTAAGTCGGCCAATTGGGAACGGATGTGCTCGAAGCAGTGAAACAAAATCGGATATAATCACGAAGCAATCCGAAAACGACGACGATTCACATCGAATCTACCCGAGACTTTTGTGGCATAAAAAAAAAGATGGCGAATTCTACCTACTTAGTTAATGAGCGAAAGATTAAGAAGAATACCGGAAAAAAACCCAAAGAAAAATACGAGATCCTGTTTTTTTTGTTCTGAACTTAGAACAAAAAAATGAATATTACCCCCCCCCCCAAATATACAGAATAACTCAGATGAATCTTTTTTATTCCATGAAAAGATATTATGTTAAACAGGTTTCGTAACTTTAACTGCATTTCAGCACGTATCTTGGGAGGTGACTGGATATCGACACGGACTGAAGACCTGGGTGTTCCAAGTTCGAATCCAGTCGGTTTCACAGTATCACTTTCACTTAGGGATGTTGGCAACCATCTCGTGGTCCTTCCCGTAAGTACCCGATGTCTTTCCAGAAAGATTTCTAACTAATGCCAACATCAGAGTCATCTGATTCACACGAAAGAAGAAGAAGAAGCACGTATCTGACACTGTCAGTTTTTAAAAATCGTACGCATATTCGTCAAGGCGAAGTGTAGATATGGTTATCAGGTCTAATAGATGGGGATTTCTATGTTCGAAATAATGGTTAAGCGTTTAAACTTGATTTTGGAGCAACAGCTTTTGGAGAAAAGGAACAACAACCGTGCATATTAATTGAACAATTTTCCTTAAATACTAATATACAAAAAAGGTACATATACAGAAGGAGAGTCTGCATCCGTGGAATTTATCTTATGTAAAGAGTTTTCTGTTGACAGGTACGCACTCTTCGACCCCCTACAGTTGTTAATTCTTACAATTGTAGTAGGTAGGCTTTACTTGCGATAGCCGTCTAAGTCTTGTGTCGTAGTGCAGTCAACCCTTAACCGATGTCGACCGTAGTATTGAAGATTGAAAAAGAGATGGGTTAGGGTTAGGGTTAGGGTTAGGGTTAGAGTCAGGGTCAGGGTCAGGGTCAGGGTCAGGGTCAGGGTTAGGGTCAGAGTCAGGGTCAGGGTCAGGGTCAGGGTCAGGGTCAGGGTCAGGGTTAGGGTTAAAATTAGGGTTAGGGTTAGGGTCAGGGTTAGGGTTAGGGTTAGGGTTAGGGTCAGGGTTTACTAACCGTTTGAGTTGGATCATGTGAACCCCTAAGGGAGCAGCGGTTGGATATAAGTCAATACACGCGACCCTTAAAGGGACAAAGGAAAACAACAACACTAACCAATCTATGAGCGTCTTATAAATGTCAATCTATGAAAACTTAGAATTAAGTTCTTAAATCGTTATTTATATAGCATGAGTCTGGTGTCATCATCGTAATAAACGCAGGAATTCAAATAGCAAAAAGTAGCTTTACATTAACAGATCCATAATCAGAAAAAAAGGAGATAAGGGTAGTTTGGACATGTTTTCCGGCTACAAGATTATAGCGATGCGAAGAAAACCTATACAGATTTAATTGAAGAAAGAGCAAGAGGACGACCATTAAAGAGATGGACCAATCAGATAAATATTGGCACTGGTGTGCCGCCCCTGGCAGATGAAACATTGGGCCAAGATCGCGATAAGTGGCGGAATTTAGTTTTCAAGCTTGTGGCGAAGCTCGCTTGGATATTTACAGATTTATTTAAAAGCTATAAATACATGGCAGATACAACGGGTAGATTAAAAAATTATAAAGTTGTATCTGTTCACAAATTAATAATACAATATATATTTTCGATTTTCTTAGTTTTTAATTTATCATTCTGACGTTTCCTCTTAGAGGGTCAGACGATAAGGCTTTAAGGAAAATGTTAGCAATTTTCATTTTTTTCCACCGCCCGTTTCATTGATTACAAAATGTTTCCTCTGAAATTTATCCTACGATTTTATTGTACATGAAATTTACCCCCCCCCACACACAGAGTATATATACTGGGTAGTTGCCTTCCAATGAATCAGTCTACAATCATACATTTTTATTTAGTTATTATTTTATTTTAATTTCTTATTTTTATTTCGGTGAATGAGAAAAATAGAAAAAATAAAGAAAGAGAATAATTAAAGGAAAACTATTATTGTGGACTCATTTATTTATTGCAACCAATATATATATATATATATATATATATATATATATATATATATATATATATATATTGTATAATTAGGCAACAATTCTTCTTTTATACATATCTGGTTGAACAGGAGTGCCAACTTCTGTTTATTCCTTTTCTGATCCAATCTTTCTATTCGTCGAACAATAGATCTTGTACTATTAACCAAAGAGTGTAAGAAACCTCCATATTTGACGCAAACGTTTTCGACCATCATTGGTCGTCTTCAGGCGGATGATTGAACAATGCAAAATAAAATTGGTGAATTTATTTAATATGATTAATAGTACAAGATCTATTGTTCGACGAATAGAAAGATTGGATCACAAAAGGAATAAACAGAAGTTGGCACTCCTGTTCAACCAGATATATATATATATATATATATATATATATATATATATATATATAATTTTCACTATTATCTACTACATCGACAGTAAATGAACTTCCAGCCTGGATAACTTTGTTTCGCTTTTTTCGCTCTTGGACTACCATTCACCATTTGGATTATTCTTTAATCAACACCTTTGATGTCTTGCCTGGAGCTATTTTAGACTTGTTGACTTGGATGAATTGTATAGTTTCACTAAATAGTATGTTTTGGGCCGATATATTTGATGTTGTATATACATTTATGTATTTTTCTCTCTATATTTTTTTATATATTTTTCAAAGTTTAATTTTTATTACCTACAGTAATATCATTGCGGTAATGGTCCTCTGAGGAAAAGATTTTCTTTGAAAACTCATGAGTTAAGGACTTTAAAGAACTTTGCCTGAACTTTGAATTGTAATAAAATTTGATTCGTACCTAATTTTATTCTTTGACTTTATCTATTGCTATTAATGCTCTATCCAGTATATTGAGCTTTATTCTTATCCGGATGTCCACTAATTGAAGATATTAGTTGCCTCTTATATCTTTTGTTGTATTAACCTTATATATATATATATATATATATATATATATATATATATATATATATATATATATATATATGCATACAGACGCTTGAAAACATAATTCTGTAGTGTAAGCAAAATGCGATTCAAAGAAACAACATGTACCTGTTAATGCTTAGAAATATATAAACTAGGATGATAGTGGGCTAAGAGCACATAAAAGACAGGATAAGCCCAAAATGCTACCCATGGAATCTTTAATAAAATCCACAACCCTTTTCTGCAATACAATCATATATGGAACTAATAAACTTCAGTCTATGCCTGACTTGCCCACCAAGATTCAGTCTTGAATCCCCAACAGTCTTTGTTTTATCGCCGTATAGTCATATGCTCTAAATGTGTACCCCTGCGTTGCAAAATTGACTATAACTCACTTATGTTTTATTTTTACAGCTTATGAGTTCTCCAGTTTTTTTACACGTTTTTGGACTACATTGTTTGTTTATGGTCGTTTTCGTTTCATAAGTTCTTTTTAATCTATCTGCATTCTCTTTTTTCTTTTAGGGACAATTAAAATACATCTTCGTTTATATTGTAACTAAAATGAATCCCTTTTATCAGTTTCTTTAAACAAATTCAGAACTTGATATTGTAAATCGTTAAAGTGCCCTCTTTGTAAACATCGCGTCCAATAAATCGATCTGCCGAGGCCGCGTCTGGCTAACAACGGAATTTTCTTGTTTTTTGACGCTCTTAGCCACGTGTGTTTAGCCCAACATGTCGTAAAATTCCAGTCAATTAGAACAAATCATATTAATCACATGATTATTAATTTAAAACAATAACAGCGAGTGGTTAAATATAAGCTTTCCATCTCCAAACCAACTTCTCAAATAATATTTCCTAAATATAAAAGATTGTCGGTAGCTATGGAAAAAGTCTTACACATGAACGTTTCACGTTTACGAAGCAAAGTTCTTTCGTATTTTTGTCGGAAGTCAGTGTCAGAGGTCGGACACACTGGATCCGGCCTTTAACTCATAGCGTTTCTTACTTCATATGAATAAGGTATAGCTATGCTGAGTGTGATTCAGGAAATTCCCGACCTTTTTAGTCATGGTTAAAATCAGCCGTGTTTTATTGCTCAACGCAATTAACAGTATTTAAAAACATCCGATGTTCGGATCAATCGCGTCTTACACGAGACCAGTCGATATTTTACAGGATGTGAAACTATTACTGAGATTGATTTTCTTTTACAGAAGTAAATGTATCCGAAACTAAATAAAAACAATGCTAAAAAGTAATTTAAATACGAATAACGAAAACAAAAAAAAAAGTCAGTATATTTATATTGACATGCTAATGGAAATATACAAAATGCATAATTATTTCGGGAAATCAATTTGTGAATCACTTTCTTTTTCCCCCGTCTCTCTTACACACACCCATCTCTCTCTCTCTCTCTCCCCTCTCTCTTTCTCTCCCCTCTCTCTCTCTTTCCCTCTCTCTCCCTATATATATATATATATTGTAGACAATTACACATAATATATATATATATATTGCAAACAATATATATATATATATATATATATATATATATATATTGTAAACAATTACACATAATATATATATATATATATATATGTATACAGCAAACAATATATATATATATATATATTGTAAACAATTACACATAATATATATATATATATATATATATTGCAAACAATATATATATATATATATATATATTGTAAACAATTACACATAATATATATATATATATATATATATATATATATATATGTATACAGCAAACAATATATATATATATTGTAAACAATTACAAATAATTATATATATATATATATATATATATATATATATATATATATATATATATATATATATAACTTTTACTTGTTACCGCTACGTTTACTTGTTACAGCCTGTTGTATAATGTGGGATGCGATGCCATTCACTTATTGACGGAACGGAAATTGAAAAGAATTCTGTAGGGGAAAGAGGCAAGGCGGTAATTTCACGTGATCATTGTGTTGTACGAAGGACAGAATAACCACGTTTCCCCCAAGAGATTAGCAGACTTTACTATGCGGAGAGTCGAATGAAATGGCAATAAGTAAAAAACAAAAAAAACCAGCAATAAGCATGTTTGATTAATAAGATTAAAAAAGAAACAAGAAAACCACAATAATATTATTACGTATGCCGATCTAATAAACGAATATATAAACGTTTATAACAAGCAACATGTTTAAATAATAATATAAAAACTATCTAAATGGGATAATAATCCATTTTTAATGATCTGATTTCTGTTAGTTGGTTCGTTACTTGTGGCAAAGAAAAAAATCGGTTCATCATAGCATGATTTCTGTTTGAGTAAGATCGTTAAAATTGGATTGCGAAAAGAATGAAACGGCTTCTCATCAAATTCTTGGCGGCTTTCTCATCCTATTTTTCTAGCATGAAAAATCCTGTTATATATTGTTAGTAAAATAGAAACGCTTTTATTACGCATTGCTCGGACAGTTCTCGGTCATCGTCATGGTATAACGTAGGGTTCATTTCAAAGAGTTTTTTTTAGTTTAAAATTGCTGCCACAGGGAGCGCTGTAGTGGCACCGTTCCTCTGGCAACGTTCAGTTAGTTTCGAAATGGTGAATCCTTGAGTTCACAAAAATCGAAAGTCAGAAGATGTCTACATTTAAAATCATACAGACTATTTTTGGTCCAGGTACTTACCAATAATGACAAGAGGAAGCGGATGTAATTTTGCAATTCTATTTCTAAGTTTGAATTGCTGCTACATTGGCGCTGTAGTTGCATTGTTCTTTCCGATAACTTTCAGTTATTTGTTTACGGCAAGTCCTAAGCAAAAGATGTTCTGTGTTCTCGTGGTTTGGTAAACAAATTTGGTTGTCACGACGCAACGTACTATGCGAAAATAAGTCAACATTAATCTGCTGTTCTCATATGAATATACGACGGTAGTTTAAACCGTTTCAAGAGAGTCATTCTTTGTGTAAAGGATTAGTTCAGGGAACCATGAATTTCGAAAGAACTAGTAACGAGAATCCATGCTGCGTTTAAAGGGAGTCCACAAATCGAAGAAACCCTGAGCTTCCTTTTACCCACTATCTGGCGTGTTTTAAGAAGACATTTACATTTAAAATAGTACTAACTACGTAACTACTAGATGTATGAACGGGGGTTCATACATCTACCAATAACGACAAGAAGAAGCTGATAGGATTTTGCAATTATATGCCCCTTCTGTTTGGTCTGAGATACTGCGTGTGTCCTTGTCTTGTAGGGACACTAAAAGATTGGGCTTTTGTTAACCCGCTACCCAATAACCTCGATAACCGTAAACATCGAATAATAACATCGATCAACATATATGCTGATACGCGTATCGGAAGAATTTGCTTATCGCATTGATTTTTCTCGTGCCATAGGTAATGGTAAAATTGAATTTTTGTAAGGAAGAAAATAAAAGATGATTATAAGTAGTATACTTGTGATGTTGGCTGGAGTTTCTTATTGCCCTTCCTTATTGAAATATTACCGAATAAAATCGATTCATTCTTTTTGAATAACCTTGCAGAAACTGATATACACGCTTCCCTCAATTTCCATATGGCCAGCTTAAATTTTCAAAATCAAAATAGTAGAACACTTGTGTCTTACATTTTGATATTGTGTAGGTAATTAACATAAACCATCATTTTCTTTATAACAAAAACACAAAAAATGAGAAAAGCATTATGTAAAGGAATGTTTTTCTTTTTAAATTAGCCTTTTAAAATTTGATTGAAAATACTGAAATATTGGTTTTATATCAATCAATAGGTTATTTTGTGAATTATATATATATATATATATATATATATATATATATATATATATATATAATGGCTATAAAAGCACCGTATTTATTTTTAAACATGATTAATTAAAAAAATAAGACTGAAACGGCTTGCAAGCTAACCGGTTTCGAACCTCGTTCAACATAGTTAACTCAAGGTTAAGAATAAAAGAACAAATAATACTGCTATGTTAGCGAGATATAAGATAAAAAATTAAATCAAATAGAAGCTACATTCGGTTCGAGAAAATTATCTCTTTGCTTACAAAGGGAAGGTAGCAAAGGACTTAATATAAATGGTTTGTAGAATCATGACATGAAAGGGAGAGTGTGCCTTACTGAGAATGAAGAATACGTCAACACTAAAATTGGTAGAATATTTTATTATTTTTATTATTAATAATCGGAAAAAGTACTTTTGTTATATATATATATATTTTTTTATTGTTACCCAATTATTGTGAGGTCAGTGTAGTGATACATCTGAAGTTAGCGAATGCATGGTGTAAGACGAAAAGATGACGCTAATTATATCTCTTTCTTATGTCCTTAAAGTGTAATAGGTGTCGAGAAAGTTCACTGTGACTGAGAGAGAGAGAGAGAGAGAGAGAGAGAGAGTGAGTGAGTGAGTGAGAGAGAGAGAGAGAGAGAGAGAGAGAGAGAGAGAGAGAGAGAGAGAGAGAGTTGTCTTTCCCGACTCCTTCCTTCGCATCAGTAGGCAAAGCAGAAACAGGTGGGAGGAACAAATATAAAAATCGAATAAAACAAAAAAATTCCTGACACGGACCAACTTAGGGCGAAATGATATACGAAACAATTTTTAAGTATGTAGTATTTATGTATGAAGCTATACTGGTCATGCAGATAGGGGGAACTCACACATTACTTTATATATTAGATACATTCTAAAAGAAGCGTAGTGTAGTGGGTATAAGGGCAGACTATTAGTCTGGCGCGCTTGGTCGAGCTCCGTCGGGGACCATGCATCACTTTCTGTAATACTCTTGGGAAAGGTATAAATCCATATATCCCCCTTCCAGCTATTGATTAAATATGATAGTTAGATAGACTAGACTCATACCTTGGTTGTGCCACTCGTCTAGGAGAAGGAAACCTCCGAAATGACACTAGTCTTTTCTGTTTATCACGACATTATTTCCAGTTGTCTTGGAATTCTTTTTGTCACGGGACTCTAGCAATGCAAGTCCAAGGGCGGTGCTGTTGGGGATTGAACGACATTTTCTACACTATAGAGGTCCAGTGCAGGAAACTTTATAGTCGGTATCGATTGTTTTTCGAGACTGGTAGGAGGCCTTCGATCTATATATGTTTACATGAACGCCGTCTTTTAAGAAAAGTCTGATCAATTCTGTCAGTCTATTTAGTTTGCAGATGTTATTCAGTGCGTAGCACGATGTTGCATTCAAGTAGGAAGATATTTTCTTTTGGAAAATGATTGGGTTGCTGGTTGAGCGAGTATGATTGTTTAAAACTTGAGACCTGCAGTGAAACAAGTTCCTCACTGATGAACGACTTCGGATGTATTTTACGATATAGCTAATTGTAAGAAGATTTAATAAATGTCGGTTATGATAATATGCAAGTAAGTAAGAAGTAAATACATACTTTATTTACGGATGCTTCTTTAAGGTATTGATTGAAAGAAAGTTACAGTAAGCCGCTCTAAGAAATCAAGCATCTTGACAAAAGCAAAGCCGCTTATGCCAATGAATAAAAACAACAATGTAATAAGTCCCTCAAAGCTGAATAAATATGTTCAATCTTATGAAATACAAGTAAATTTTCAAAGCATTCACCTATCAGATTTTCGCATCTACCTTTCGTTATTAAAGCAATTCCGGTCAAAGTTAGTAAGGAAAAAAAATATATATCCACTCATAATATAAGGGGCATTTTCTGTGTGTGTATGTGTGTGCGTGTGTCTGTGCGTCTATCTGTTCGTCAGTCACAATTGTTTTAAACGAATATTGTAACTTTTTTAGAATAGAAAATATAGAATTAATGCTAAATAAAAAATTCTCAACAAATAAATCGAAACTGAAACCTTTAGATATTCGGTCTGGTGTTATAGGAACTCAGCCATTTAGATTTTCTTATAAATAGATCTTAAAACATTACCTTGACAAAACAATTATAGCTTTGGCGTGACGCCATATATTTATGAATTACGTCATGTTTCAAAGCATGCATTAAAACATTAGCGATACTAAAAATAAATGAATAGATGGTTAAACATTATCAATAGCGTTAGAAATTATTTTAATAGTCAAAAGCAATTTATTTTGCTTTAACTACTATTGGCGTTAATAACTATTTAATATATGATATATACAAGAATGTGGGCCCGTATATATATATATATATATATATATATATATATATATATATATATATATATGTTAAGTCTGCAATATCTTGGATTTAGTTAGTTTCTCTGGGAATTTAAACTGCGTTTTCCTTTTTTCTTTTGTTTAAAATGACTCAAAGCTTCTTTAGACTATATATATATATATATATATATATATATATATATATATATATATATATATATATATATATATATATATATATTAGGTCCAGTCATATTGATATATTTACCATATTGTTTGTATTAAGAAACTTCTGGAAACATCTTTGTAAGCATTGAAATAACGGAATGAATTGAATCTACTGTATACGTTATACTATTTCATTTAATCAGTTCTATTATTTGTCAAAGTTTCTCACCGGCTCATCTGGGCCAGGTGAAAAGAGAGTTATGCCTAAAAATCATGACCATAGCAAGAAAAATAAAAGGAAATTTGACTCGCTGATTGACCTAGTTTCAATGTTGCTTTTAGAACAATCAACCGTAGGAATGAAAACATTTTCATACCCCCCTCCCTATGCATTAACCTGGCTCTACTGATCACAGAATTTATCTACTGAGTTCATTTCTCGCCTTCAAATTTCGTAAGAGAATTGTTATCGGGAACAAACAGCAGAGGGAGAAAACAATTGCCCTGGGAAATCTTTCTCTTGGTTTTCACTTTATCTATATATATATATATATATATATATATATATATATACAGCATCATCACGTTAAGACACTACTGTCCGCTAGATCAACGAAGTTAAGTGATGTTAAGCCTGGTCAGTACAAGATGGGTGACCAATTAAGAATACCAGGTGTTGTATGTAGAAGGACGTCGACACCTCCCTGCAAGAACAACAAAAAATCTAACGTCGTAATCTCCCCTGGTCGGGATATGCATATGACTGACGAACCGCTTGTGGATTTAATATTCCCTAGAAACTTTCACCTTCGAGAGAAGCCGGCTCAAGGGTAAATGCTTTAATTTTACACTCCGTCAATATCAATGATATTATTATGTCCTTTTCTGGGTTGATAGAAGATAGAATAACGTTAAAAATCACTCAAAGAGATGGCATAATCAATAACAGATTTTCTTCAGAATACGCTGTTCAGTGATGAATACTACTTCTCTCTATTAGGCCACACAGACGCCAAGAACACTGTGTTCTTGGGATCTCAAACGCCAGATGAAGTACTTCAGAGGAAACTGCACTCTGTGAAGTGCATTGTTTGGGCCGCCACTGCATTATCGGATCGCTTAGGGTTGAGGAATATTTAAGAGAAATAGAGACGGTCAACAAATAGCATTACACTGTGAGGGCTTAACAAATAGTGGAGAGCACTTGGTACCCATCGTGGTATGCGGCAGTAGCGTAGCGATAGTTTATACTAGATGGAGCAACTGCCCACACAGCCAACATAGTTATGAAGTGGCTGAATCGTCGTTTTAAAGAATGGTCACTAACTTCACCGAAGTTAAACCCGTCAGCTTTCTACTTTCTACTTTTGAAAAATCCACATAGAATTGCAGAACTCAAGGTAGCTATCATGTCTTGTAAAATTTAAATTTTATAACAGGAGATACTCATTTAAATTGTTATTATTGCAGCTTTCAGGATATCCAAAGTTTTCTTGTGTTTCTGCTATATTAGGAGGGTAAAAAGTGGATCTTGAATAAACGATATTTGTGGACGAAAATTTCACGTGAAAGAATGTTTAAAAAATAATCGGATTTGCATACGGGCGATCCATTAACCATCCGGATCCTTGATAACTGATATATTAGAATAAAATTCATTAAAAAATATATTGTTTTGCTGGTTTCCCGATGGCAATTTAAAAACAGTAATAAGCATTAATTAATTTGCCGATATTTTCCACATTTATATATAATACTAGCAGAGCTACCCGGCGATGCCCAGGCGCAGAATCAAAAAGCAATGTTTGTATACTCAATTGGTTGGCAGATTAAGTTATCACTTTGATTACTGTTCTCACATCACTTGCTTTTATACACTTAAAAACTCTTATAACCTAATATTTGCACACATGAAAAAGTAGATTACAATCTCATAGCTAAGATTAGTATAGCATGTACAGGTGGGGGATGTTTTTATACATGACAATGTATATATATATTTACATGACAATGGCGGGAAGTGGCGGACACTAAAATGTAAAATATAATAAATGCTGACTCATTTCCTGTTTTAAAGTTTGAGTTATTTATTTGTTTAAATAGTTGACATTGGAGGACACTGGCGGGCACTGGCGGGCAATCGCGGGCACAGGCGGACAGTGGAAGACACTGGCGGACAGTGGCGGGCACTGGCGGGCAGTGTCCACTGAAATGCAAAAATCTAAAAAATGCTGACTAATTTCGTGTTTTGAATTATGAGTTGGCGATTTCTTTATAGGGTTGCCAATGGCGGAGAATGGCGGAGAGTGGCGGACAGTGGCGGGTACTAGCGGGCACTGGCGGGCAGTGTCTACTAAAATGTAAAATCTAAAAAATGCTGACTCATTTCCTGTTTTGAATTATAGGTTAGCTATTTCTTTATAGGACTGAAAGTAGCGGACAGTGGCGGGACCGGCTGAAAGTGGCGGACAGTGGCGGACAGTGGCGGACACTGGCGGACACTGGCGGACACGGGGGGCAGTGCCCACTAAAATGTAAAATCTAAAAAATGCTGACCTATTTTCTGTTTTGAATTATGAGTTGGCTAAGTAAAGCCTAGGTTAGTCGCCCTCCTTCCTAGAATTATCGTATTAGAAATTTTAATTCCCCCCTCCAAACGCATTCTCCCTATGATGTCATTTCCGGTTGCATTTGAGGAAATTACTTGCAGTTTTTTTTTCGGGAATGACTTGCAATTAAAAAAAAAGACTACATGATACAATTGTTTTCTATTTAAATTAACACATAATTAAATTGAAATTCAACTGAAAATAGCTGAAATAATCGATACCTCCAGACGAAATCGTCACTATAGCCCCCTTTAGGAGTGAATGTAGAGATTCGGGAATACGCCCATTAACTTTCTCAGTTAATTTTACATTAGAAAACACTTTTAGTTTTATCTAGATTCTCTAACTTTTTTTCTATAGGGCACACATACACACACTAACACACATACATACAGACATTGAGTTTTATATATATATAAATTATCGTCAAATCCGACCACATATTTACTTTTGCCAGTCTTGTAACTCTCGCTTCCTTTATTTTGTCCTTTAGTATCCACAGTCCATGAGCAATGTTTCTGACAAAAGGGGGAAGAATTGCTGTTTTATGTGTCGGAATCTATCCACCTAACACGTATCGTTGGCTAGTTTTTGACCTTGAAGTGGTACTTTCTTTTTGTTTAGCTTTGCACATTGGCTTCATGTCTTGTCTGGATTAATTGCCACTAAAAAAGTTATAAGCGTGAATATGGGTCACGTATATACTGGTACATTTAAATAAATAAACACACCTGTTATTCGCTATCTAAATATTGATGTTGTTCATGAGGCGATAAAGAATAACACTGGAAAGATAATTTTCTTGTAGTTTTCTTCTTCAACAAGTACTGAACTGTGCTCATGACTATTCCTCGAATCGCAAGCAGAAAGTGCTAAATTGAGAAGAAATTTCCAACCGACGTGCCAGACTTATTATTAGAGTCACTATTTAGTTGAAAGTAGCAAGTCACCAGATACTACTTGTATATGCAGTATATTATTTAAATATGGAATAAGACATTTCGTGGAAACTGCGTAAGAAATGTTCAAAATGTAATAAATCCAATAGAATGATGTTCAGTTCAACCGTAGATAAAAAAAAAACACTTATTAGGATGTTATTTTTAGAATTAGGGCCCTTTTGAAATACTCCCGTGGACCGCGAATGAAAGTAGTTTTTAAGGTATCGAGTTTAAAATGTTGTATATATTTTAAGTAGGCCGAATTACTAGTGGAAGGTGTTAGTAACTCCGATCGAACCTAAGGTCTGAGAGAGAATTTTCTGGTCGAAGACGAGGCTAGGAAAAGTTGCAGAGGAGTGTGAGAGTAGGGATTTGGGAGGAGAGGGTTTAGTGGAGGAAACTATGGCTGATGCTAGGAATAGGGTAGGGGAAGGGTTTAGTTAGTTACAGCTCATCGCTTATAAGCAACACTATCATGTCATTACTGCCAGTTTATTTGCTAGCTCTTAACTGGTTTCAGTGAGGAGTTAAGGTTAGCGTTTCAATAATTCCTAATATGGATTTTCGAAAGAAAGCAAAAAGGTCAGATGGTGGAACTAATATAAAATCTCAGAAATAAAACGGAGCTACAAATGGCTTTTCCTTGACAAGATAGAATCGAGCGATCGCGCAGGCGTAGAATTTCAAACCAAAGAAAGGAAACAGAACGTTATTTCGCAGGAAATTAAAGTTAACCATTGCAAAATTATCAATATTTGTCAACATATTTTTTATTTGTTATCCTTTGTATCAGAATTAATGTAAAAGGAAAAATATGAATCAAATTATTTCAATCAATAATTTGATTATTCAAGTTTGAGCTAATATTAACAAGTGAATCACAATATTTTATTTTCTGGTCACTTGTATCTCCGTGCCAATCAATCGCATTTTATCCCATTCGGCCAGGTGAATGTCTGTCTCAAGTAATAATGATGATGTTATGTCTACAGGGCGGACATAATTCATGATTTACATTTTACAAAAAATGTAAATCATGAATTATGTCCGCTCTGCAATTATTATTATTTGAATAAAAAGGCATAGGTTGTCTACCCCTTTGATTACTACTACTTGAATAATGTAAAGCATGAATTATCTTCACTCTGCGATCACTATTACTTATAGAGATAAAGCATGGCTTATACCCTGACATGCAATCACTACTACTTGAATAGATAAAGCATAAATTGTCTGCCCCTGTGGTACCTACTACTTGAATAGTCTTCTTGAATAATGTAAAGCACGAGTTGTCTCCCTCCTGTGATACCTTCTACTTGAAAAATGTAACGCATGAATATTTCCTTGATAAGATAGAATAGGGAAGCGTAGGATCTGAAACTAAACATTAGAAAGAGAACGTTATTCCACAGGACATTACACCAGGAAAATACAGTCTAAACTAATTGTCATCATATTGGATGAAAACTTGAATAAGAGCGCTCAAAGTACATAATTCGCTAAGAAAGTGTGATTATAAAAATGAAGAGCCATGCATTTGAGTGTACCGATTTAATAATAATATAATGACCGATTGGCAATGGTATACTGATCTTTTTAAGAATCCAATTTAAAAATAGATTAACTGCATATTTTTCTCTCAATATTTTCAATTATCTATGTTGATTGCAGTCGCATTTAACAATCCTCACAAAATAACTTTGAATAAAACTCTTGATATAAAGATTTATCTTATTTGGAAAAATTGCACATTATTCCTTCCATTCTTCCGAATTAATTCCTATTTATTATAAAATTCTGAGATAAAATAAGAATTTCAAATATAAATTTCAATTCTTGCTTCTAATATTATGTAAATAAGTTTTGACAGTGTATTATACTATCTAATTACATTTAATTGTTCCTATTTACTTGCCTCCGCACGAGGTCAGAGTTAGACACAAGATCGGCTTTTAATGTGGGGAAAATCCAGTTCCTCAAGAAGAGGCACTCTTGATTGGAACAAAAATAATTAAAAAATGCTTCAGTCTAGAAACTATTCCTTTTTCACTGACTGGGGATAGAATAGATGAAGGGTACTATCAGAACAGATACTACACTAGCAGTTTAAAGAGAGAGTATCTTTACTGCAGCGTCAGGGTAGAATCGATCCGCATCAGTGTAGTATTCATCATTGAACCTGTGAATGCACATCAAATTGAGTTGGAAACTGAATTCTAACGGTATTTTACAAATTTATTTCCTATGATACCAATATTCTTCATTTCTTCTTCTTCTTCTTCTTCTTCTTCTTCTTATTATTATTATTATTATTATTATTATTATTATTATTAGTATTAGTATTATTGTGTTTTTTTTAATTATTGTTTGAATATTTTCCTTACAACAATAACTAATTTTAACATTATTTCTATTGATAAATTTAGATAACTTATTATTTCTAAGGAAATATTTATCTATTATCATCAAAATACTTTTCCCATCTGTGATTTGGCTTAATTATAGGGTGAATTAGATAAAATTATATTTTTGAATTTTTCTAATATATATATATATATATATTTATATATATATATATTTATATATATATATGTATAATTATATACACACATATATATACATATATACACACACACATACATATATATATATATATATATATATACATACATATATATATACCATACATATTTTTAAATTCATATATCTATATTGAAAAAAAATTAGTAATTTATATATGGAGAAAAACAAAAAACAAAATAATATATATATGTTTTAATCAATGTATAATATAATACAAGCCCAAAATACTCAATTTATATAAGCGACCCACAAAACATCCTCAACTGCTAACGATATAGAAACAGTCTCCCTTCCGTATTCCTAATGGCAGTGGTACTACCCTAACGCTAATATATAGTGTTTGCCCGTCTATCCGTCGTGACGACGAAGATTTTCTAGAAATCTGTTTTTAGATAACAGTATCTATTACTTATATTCCTATATCTTATCACGGGTTGTGTGCATGCAATTGGTTAGAAGAATCCATCCTCGCAAATAATAAAAAGCAGCGAGAAGTCACCTGTGGATATTCTTGCTAGTCGATGAACGCTGCGCTTCTGTGTCAATCTTGTCGCCCTCGCAGACTTTTGCACTATTGTTTAAAGCCGATTGTCAATTTCGCCAGCCATGCGCCATGACGTCGAAAGCCTTCACTGTTGCATTTAATGGGGCCTTAATGCGCTTATTTGGACTTCTCACAGAGCGCTTTCCACGCTGGAGTTCACGCAAACCAGTTTCTTCTAAAAGCAATATTCGCTATTGCGTGACCAGCATTTACTCAGTCGTCATTGACAACATTCCTGGATAGGTTACTTGGCCGGGAATGAAGGGAGGTTATCCATTGCGCTAAGCTGCTGTGTCTTAACCACATGTAAATTATTTTTGAAAAGCTGTTCTATTTTGAACCAATTTTGTTATAAATTAAAGTGACAAGTTTAAACGGATTCTCATAAAAAAAAGTACCCACCACCCTTCGCTACCAGAGCTATAAAATTGACGAAGCAGCTCGTATTTTTAGCAGAATCACAATATATCAGGTTACCAGTTAATTTTGTAACATAAGTGTGATCATATTGCCCCAAAAATATTCCAACAATAATGCATAGGCAAACAAACAGTAAAAACTTCGTAAGTTCAAAAAGTATACTATCTTCAAAAATCAAGGTCGCGAATCACGCATTCTATTGACGTACTTTCACCCTCGAAAACAAAAAAAATTGCACTAGCTTTGATAAAAAAATTACGCAACCTGATAATAATAGCCAGGAAGGAATAAAAAATGAATACATCTAACGATACTTATATTGGCAAGTATCTAGAACTTATTTTCTCTACTGACATAAATTATGGCGACACTTCATTTCTTCTTCGACCATGACGTAAGCGACATCTTATTTCTTTTAATTTTACAACTACAATAAGTATCGGGGATATCTAATGCAGCCCCATCAAATCGAAATATAACGACGTTTATGATAGTATTAATTCCAACGTTTTCCTTCAATATTTGTCATAATTGTGAAGACGAATTCTGAGACAGCATTGAGAGCACAATCGCTGCAATACGGGAAGTCATCTATTTGGTCGGTCATGACCTTGGTTTCGCCCTTGAACTTTCTAAAATTGCAAATTGAGTCGCTGAAAGAATCCGTATATATATTATATTATTGCTGAATGCTATGGATATATTGCGTCTCTCGTGGGTTGAAGATGTTTTCCTGATTTTTCTCGCGTGTAGGCTGGTATATTTTTTAAGAAACAAATTACAACGATCTTAACTACATTGGACTCAACTTGATTATTGCATATCTATTTCCTAACAAGAAATCACTTCTAGTTGGACGATAGCCACAAAAGTGTATGCGCCACCAAGTCTCTTGATCTAACATTAATTGAACTTCTGCTAAGATTAATCTGACTCTATCTCTGATCTCTCCTATTTCACATAATGAAGTCAACCAATCAGCGATGTCAGCACATACGACCCCAGCTGACTCCAATGTCTGCTTCGTTAACCAGTAATGAATATATACATCTCTCTCTCTCTCTCTCTCTCTCTCTCTCTCTATATATATATATATATATATATATATATATATATATATATATATATTACCTTATGATATTTTATATGCATATACACGATATATATATATATATAGATATATATATATGTGTGTGTGTATTTAATGTATATACATATATAATATTATAAGGTAGTATATATATATATATATATATATATATATATATATATATATATATATAGTATTAACTACAACAATGCTTAATACGTTTCTTACTAATGGGTCACCACTTATCTAGGCACGGGGACCACTTGAGGATATGGATTAAAGAGGTTTTCAGTTGGACTATGAAGGCCACCACGTGAGGATTGGAATAAACTGGGTGGGATGGGCAGAATATTACTTAGAATGAATTTATTATCAAAGAGGACGACTCAACAAGTTTTTGTTTACATCAGACTTGAAGATTTTCATGTTATAGTTGGTCGGGAAGCAACATTGTTGCATTTTGTTCCACAGATGGGTATTCTACGAAATGGACTTTATTCACAGAAGTTCCGAATAAAAGAAAATTTAATTTCTGTGGTTGTAGCTAGGCGAGTTCTTGCTGTGAATGTTTTTTTTTTTTAGCCAGGGTTTTGACTTCTGTCGAACACATATAATGAACTTAACGATACAGTAGAAACAAGCTAGCAATATTTCTTCTGTACTAAAGAGGTCGTGGGGAATAAAAGAGATCATCCTCCATTATATTTCAAAGTCGGTTTTGTACTTTATCAAGGCAAGAAAGAGTGCCCCGAGCAGTACCTCCCCACATATGACAGCAGTACTCCATCTTATAACGTATCTGGCTCTTATACACGCAGGGAATTGCGCCAGGAGTGAGGTACCTTCTGGAGCGGTATAATTATCCGACCATTTTTCATTGAGCTTAGCAACAGATTTAATGTAAGTCTACCATTTCATGTCTGGAGTTATTTCATCCAGAAGAAACCTACCAAACAATAGAATAGAAGTCTTACAAATGTTCAGGATCCTGTTTGTTATTCTTCAAAACTCATGAAAGTTAAGCTTCTGATTGGCCACTCTAGATTTAACGGATTGGGCATAGGACTTATTAGTGTTTCTTATAACTCTTTTACTATTGTTTCAGGCAGTTTTAGAGGAGGCTTTGGTTTCAGAGCATCTATTTCGTTGAAAACAATAGTAACAGTGGTTTCGGTAGGCAATAGCCGCGGCACATTCAGGGGTGTACCATAGCTGGCTATTGAGACCACTCAGATACATCAGATACGATGCAAGACACATTCCTTTTGAAAATGGATTTCAGAGTGATTTCAGATATGAAGGCCTTTATGCTATTCCAATCAGCCCTTGAATATCGATAAATTCTGCAGTAGGAGATACATCAGTGGACTTGCTTAACTTTGTTTCTATTATAATTGAGGCAACTGAGTGATAGGAAGAACCAAGAGTACACAGGATAGTAGGTGTGCACTGTTAAAGGCAAGTTATCAGAAAAATATAAAGAAAGCTTTGAAAATATCCAGCAGCATCGGACACCCGTGTGGGCTTAGCAACAATTTGAGTAAGCTCGTATGCAAGAGACAAGTTGTGACAGAACCTTCCTTCATTATCAGTCTTGTTTGAGTGTATCTTGTAAACTATTTCTAATAAATCCCCTTATTACTACAGGGTGTCTCAAAAAAATGTACTCACTCTTAGAATGACGAGAAAACCTTTATTTATGAACATAGAGAGAAATGAAATAGCTTCAAATACATGAAACAAATGTAATTGAAAAATCATGTTCGCAAATGTTCAAATTGATGTCCATTATAAATTTACTCACTCTTTTTTTTTTGTTTCAGATATTCAGATATTCTGAATTAATGAAGCCATGGCAGGAAATCAACTTAATAACACCCATGGACTTTTTTTGTGGGGATACTTAAAAGACAAAGTTTATGGCAACAAACCAAGGACAATTGATGCATTGAAATTGGAAATTGAAAGACACTGTCGTGATATTCCTAATGACATGTTTCGCGACGTTTGCGAATCCCTTGGTGCGCGTTATCAGCTTTGTTTAAACAATAATGGTCATCAGTTTGAACATTTGCGAACATTATTCTTCAATTACATCTGTCTCATGTATTCGATGCTATTTCATTACACTCTATGTTCATAAATAAAAGTTTTCTCGTCATTCTACGAGTGAGTACATTTTTTTGAGACACCCTGTATTAAAATATATTTGGTGAAAAGTACCAGGATATTGGTTGTTTATTACTTATTCTTTATCATCTATTTTTAAATGTTGCTTATGTATACTTTTCTATTTTTTCTATTTTTTATTTTTTATATATATTTTTTTTATCTTTTTCATTTTTATTATTGTTATTATTATTATTTAAAACAATTTTTTGCTTTTGGTATTTATTTCTTTTCATTATTATTATTTTATATTTTTATATTTTCATGAATTTTTTATATTATATATTATTGTTTTTATTACGATACGAATTCTAATGTGTTTAACTCCCACAAACTACCATTTTTTTTACTTTAATGATGAATTATTTGGAAGTTTTGTTCGACTTATAATTTGTGGGGTTCTCGAATATGTGCTGATGAAGTAAAATTGGAATCAATAAATACCTTTTGTCTCAGATAAGATCGTATTCAAAAACTGTTTCTGATAGTTAATTGTTGGAGCTGATACAAATAAATATGTCATACTTTTGTTTATTTCTAAATTTTAATATAATAGCTCTAGTTTACTTAAAAGTTCAACTATTGAGCTGATTTGATACCCGCAATATTTCTTAGTATATGCTGGTCTTTATCTGACACACTTCCCTTATATTTTCAAGGTGTAATTAATGTTTGTCCATTTGTATGCTATCCCGTAAATGTATTTCACTTACTACTAGCTTCATTGCGAGATCCAACACAGTTTGTTGTTGTAGATCACTTTCGCTGCTCGTTGTAAAATACCCGCCGACTTTGTATTTACAAAGTTAAATTCCTCCTTAATTCTAAGCTAATTTGTGGTGACCAACGGGAAAATGCTATGACTGCAAATCAGTGGCGATTTGTGATCGGAGTTCGCGCCCGCCGACCGTCGAAAATTAACTTATTGCACTGAAGATTGCGTTAGCATGAAACATCGATGTCTGTAGGTAATAAATAATAATTATATATATATATATATATATATATATATATATATATATATATATATATATATATATATATATATATATATCGTAGATTCTATTCGTTGATAAAATCCAATATACGTGCATAATAAATATTTAATTATAATTTTATAGAGGGTTAGTTTGTCTCATGATATCACGATTTTGCGACTAACAGAAAAATGATGGCGTCATCTGTTGTATCAGTCGTCAGTCATGTTTGCTCTCTAAATGGAAGATAAACCGGATGTGTAGAGGTTTATAACACCGTCAATTTTCTGTCCGATGCATGTCGGACTTTTGAGTGTGGTGTACAATTTCATTTTTTTTATTCATTGTCCTTTAGAAACGAGGCAAGGCGTCTAGACACAGGTCTTGCGACACGAGTCTGAGATTTGAAAGATACTCAGATTTCCCTTTATTTTACCATAAAACGGAAAATACTAGAACAACGATTATCTTACTCACCAGCCTCGATCAATTGCAGTCCGTCAGACAAGCTTTGTATGTTACAAGTTATCAATTGCCGGAATGAAAACTGTACTAACAAAAGAGTGCAGATGTTTAAATCTTGCATTCATAAGAAAATATTTCTTTTAATGAACTAGTCGCGCCAACCGCCATAAAATCTTAATACCCCCCCAACGGAAAGCAATTCAGAGCCAAACTTCGATTGAAATGCCCTGAAAGTTTTCCCAAGAACCACAACCTTTCAAAGATAACGGCACCCACCCTTTTTTAAAGACGCAAAAAGCGACTGACCTTGCTTTGCATATAAACACACTATAAGAATAGCACAAAAAACACAAAAATATAATTTAAATGAAAAAATGCGGAAGATTTTTTCATTTATCACTCATAAATTAACATCAAAACGGGTTACTGTAATTTAAATCAATAATACAACATATTTCAAAATACTGTGTACATACAGCAAAGATGAACGATTCAAAGGCAGTTCTTTGAATGCCTAATTAGCGTAACAATTTTGTAAACAGTTCATAATAAATTAATGTTTTTGTTATAAATTTGTAATTTTATTCTACTATTGTTGCTATATATATACAATAATTTCGTTGATATTAACAGTAATTAACTCAAGTTATTTAATAAATAATGGATAACTTACTAAAACCTTTCTTAAACTAACATCGCTTGCTAGAATTCCTGCCGACAGGCATAAGCAAGAAGAGAACAAAGAAGAAAAGGTTGGCTGGCTAGCCAGTTGTGTTGCTCGCTCTCGCTTCCTTTCTCTTCCCCCTTTCCTTCTTTTCCCCCTTTCTTCCTCTTCCCCCTTTCCTTCTCTTCCCCCTTTCTTTCTCTTCCCCC
The DNA here is from genome assembly GCA_963556195.1 of Sepiola atlantica. Classification (NCBI taxonomy): domain Eukaryota; kingdom Metazoa; phylum Mollusca; class Cephalopoda; order Sepiida; family Sepiolidae; genus Sepiola; species Sepiola atlantica. Next base: position 15,975,586 of record OY744515.1, read on the forward strand.
TTTCTATCTCTTCCTCCTTTATTTCTCTTCCCCCTTTCTATCTCTTCCCCCTTTCTTTCTTTTCCCCCTTTCCTTCTCTTCCCCCTTTCCTTCTCTTCCCCGCTTTCTTTCTCTTCCCCCTTTCTTTATCTTCCCCCTTTCTTTCTCTTTCCCCTTTCCTTCTCTTCCCCCTTTCTTTCTCTTCCCCCTTTCTTTCTCTTCCCTCTTTCTTTCTCTTCCCCTTTCTTTCTCTTTCCCCTTTCCTTCTCTTCCCCCTTTCCTTCTCTTCCCCCTTTCTTTCTCTTCCCCCTTTCTTTCTCTTCCCCCTTTCTTTCTCTTCCCCCTTTCTTTCTCTTCCCCCTTTCTTTCTCTTCCCCCTTTCCTTCTCTTCCCCCTTTCTTTCTCTTCCCCCTTTCCTTCTCTTCCCCCTTTCTTTCTCTTCCCCCTTTCTTTCTCTTCCCCCTTTCCTTCCTTTCTCCCGTTAATGACGCCGTATGTGAAAGTTTTCTTCTTAACTTTTCAAGCAACTTATGAATATAATGCTTATTATGTAACATTTTAGTTTCAAGTATTTTAAGTAGCGAATTTTGCGAATTCATGAATGCGCTATTCCCTGTGCAGTTCAGACATCTTGTTTGGATTTATTCAGACTACTGTTATCATCTTGTATGTTATTCTTGCAACGTTTCGGCCGATGTAACCACCGACCTTCTTCAGGAGAATCTTGTCGGTAATTTATATGTCGAACTCAGAACTCTATATGGAATTTCAATTCGACCCTTTTATTTACCCCACGGTGTAGATTTTTCACGTCAGAATAAAAGTAAGTAATTTTTATTTTATTCATGGGCACGTGACACCACAGATAAATGTCTTATGTTACAATCAGTTCTAAGTAATAGTTTTCTCAAAACTGAAGATTCACTCTTCACTACAGACAATACTAACTAAATATAAAATAATAAAGTACCTGACCATGGGTGACGGAACGAGAAAAATCTGCCCCCGTGGATCAGTTCGAAATTTCGTATAGATTTCCGAGTTCGACAGAATGATTCTTGAGTTCTAGAATATGCACCTGGAGAACGTCGAAGGTTACATCGGTTGACACTTTCTACGAATAATAATCCGAATAATCCAAATAATCCAAATAATCCAAATAATCCAAATAATACAAATAATACAAATAATCCAAATTATCAAAAAAAAAATCTATAAAAAATTTGAAATATAAAACCTTCTGTTTTTTTCGCTTTTTGCATGGATTTTTAAAATTATTGTAAAACTTTAAACGATAATCGCCGAATTGCAGAAGAACTCTTGAAATACATTTAAGAAAAACAAATCTGGCATCATTTAGAAGAGAATAAAAAGTGAAAATTGTGCCATGCGTGGGAGCGATAAGAGAAACAAGTATTTTGCGTGTGATTATTGACAAGGCTCATCCACTGGTGTTAGATGCTAAAATGCGTGTAAAAGAGTTGATCAAAGAAGCAAAGAAAAGTATGAAATATACTGATGAAGAAAGACACCTACTGACATTCTTCGACCGGGTGTATCACTTGAAGTACCTTCGGGTGCTTAATTCTCTGAAGCTGATGTACTTCTCGTCGCAGAATTTCGGCCACGGTCTCTCGTCGACGAGGTTTATGAAGTTTATCAGCAATCCGTTTCTCAAACATGAAAACCGATGCATCCTGAAGAAGAAATGAATAAAACATTAGTCAATTTGTACAAATAAGGATTTTTCATATATAACTATGTTTTTAAAAATGTGTAATGTACGTCGTATTTATTACGTCATGATTTTTACGATTGTTCATATATTTTATATGTCAATACATCAAATGTAGATCAAATCGTGGTTTGATCTTGAAGTGCATCCTGTGGTAAGGACTCCATTTTGGAGCTTTGGGGAATGTAGAGTTCCCCTTAGTTACTCTTAGTTCCAGGTCTACTCTAACCCGGACCCTTTGGTGATTCTTGGCCTTTTGGCTAAGATCAAAGTGTAGTATCTGTTCCGATGGATACTACACCCCATAAACTGGTATTGTCTTGACCTTCGGGGCTTGATTTACACCGGTCTATGGGTCGGTCCTGTGCAGTTCTGGGAGGTCCACCCTCCCAGGCTTTGCTTCCTCTCTTTGGGGAGCAGTAAGTTTATTGCTTACTGCTTGAGGCGCCCCTACTGAGGAATGGCGACGGGGCTGCCCAGGCATTTTTTGTAGGCCAGAGTTCTCACCTTCTCGGGCGCTGGCTTTTCAAATTCCACTTTCCCGACCTTGGGTCACATCTTACTTGTGGGAGTAAGATAAAACTGGCCTTGTGCCTAACCTCCTGAAGAGGAGGTAAATAAATACTCTAACCCGGAATGATAGTAGCAGTCATGGTCCATCTATGGGTTAAATAGGATTTATCTCAGAGACGACACTAAACCACTTAAGCTCCTCCCCTAACTGTTCTGGGTACAACATAAAACTGCATCTAATAGTTATGCCCAAATTTGGGAGCTTTGGCAAGTCTGCAGTCAACCCTTAATTCCATTACTCCTATGACATTTGGTGGAAGTACCTGTCGGAGTTCTATCTATGGGTCAAATATAAACTATTGTTTAGAAACTGGTTGCATACAAAATATATGATGCCTACAAAACAAATTAATCTATAAACCTAATTGTATACAAAATATACGTACGGTTTCGGCATAAAATGACCCAACGACGGTTGACATGTCGTAAAAAGCCAACAATTAACCAACCAACATTTCGGTTCAATCTTCTTTGAAACATACATTACCCAGTCGAACGGTTATTGATTCTGTAGACCAAAAACTGATATTTTCTTCACAGTTGATTAAACTTTTAACCACAAATGTACACTGATAATTGTTCAAAGAAAAATATAAAACCAGTGGCCATTAACATGGTTTATATAATTTTTCCTCTGACTACTTCATCACCAACGTTGATATTTATATTAATATTACGTTTCGGTCGACGTTAACACAGGTCTTCTTTAAGGTGCATTGTTCATTTATGTAAACTTATGTTTTTTCCGTATTCCAATACGCTACATATTGAGTGTGTGTACATTGAGGGTTATTAAGTACTTAAATCTCACAAACTGATGATTTTCACGTTTATTTTTACATTACTGAACATGATTCATAGCGTGGAGTGTGATTTGATCATTCATATGAATCGTAGTATCTATAGAGTGTCTCAGTATAAGCGTGACCAATCTACACGTCTATAAATTATGACTCAGACAAGAAAGACAAGAAAATTTTGAATTTCCCGAAGACTGAAATGATAATAGTTAAAATAAGTGTGCATTCAGTATGTTTTGATATAAAATTAAAAATGTATAAGACATGTTCTAAATGTGAAGCTCGGCACTGATGGCATACTTAGAGTCGTCGAGCGAAGTTGTTGATTACTCTGACTCACTGCGTCATTTTTATGACACGTAGTGCACTTCATAAAATGCAGATTCCTCTGAAGGACTTCATTTGTCACTTGAAATCCCTATCAAACAGAGTTCTTGCTGGTGACGGGTACTGATAAAGATTTTCATCACTGAACCACACCCATTTGGAAAGTTAATAACTCCGCCGATATGAATGATAATGCTGCCTCTATGGGTGATTTTGAAACGTTATTCTATTTTCTATCAATCCTGGATGAAATCTATTAATAATGGAGATTATGTATCTGTCTGTCTGTCTGTCTGTCTGAAGCCGAAACTCCATCAGAGTAATATTACTATTTACTTAGTCTGCCACTATGCGCATTTCTCAATTTATATAATTAATTGCTTTTAAACTTCTAATAAATTAGTATTCGCAAATATACACTCATGATTGTTTTCTTCAGATTTCCACATGTATTTACGCTATTTTGCTCGCTAACAATCTTACTTATAAATTATAATTATTTCTTTTATTATATATATATATATATATATATATATATATATATATATATATATATGAAATGAGTTACGTAGCTAATCTATCTACTGCGAAATTGATTGAACAGCCAGCGTTAATCCATTGAAATGGTTACCTCCCTCTGATTATTCACTATGGACGCAAGGCGGGCGCGTTATTTAAAATGTAAACAAAACGCTGGCATTTACCGTGTTACTTCTACTCTTGTTTTTTTATTCAGACTATCTGAGTGTGTTTATTTTCTTCATCTTATTAGCCATTATGTTTTAAAACACAAATTTATTGAATCAAATTGTTTAATTAAAATAATAATTGATTTAAAAATTACTATTTAAAAAACACACACACATTATAATAAATTTAATTTAGGTAAACTTTTTGTTTTCGAGAGCATTTCAAAAACTATTCGTGTTTACTGTATTTGATTTTTTAATAGTTTTATTTTAGGTACACCTTTTCTTCCGATTTGAAAACTTTCCAATATTATCACTTTCTTCTTTTGTTTATGATTTCGGTTTCGCCTTGTACGCTGTGAAGCTTTTATTTACAAACTGTTTTTATTATTCCGTGTTTTACTTATTAAAATAAAAGATGTGATTTTTTAAAATTTTCTGTCAACAAAAAAATTAACACATTGGAAAACAATATAACTGATTTTAGTATCAAATTGTTTAATAAAAAAAAAGTCATTAAACAAACACACACCTTTAGGTAAACTTTCTTTCCGAGAGCATTTACATAACTAATCGTGTTCACTGTATTATATTTTTTGGTGCTTTTTTACTGTTGGGCCCGCGCTAACTTTGACCCCGTCGTTAGGGTTAGGGTCAGGGTCAAAGTTGGTGCGGGCCCTACAGTACAAGAGTACCGATTTTTAATTTTTTTATTTTAGGTACACCTTCTTTTCAAATTTGAATAATAGTGTTCGCTGTATTTAGTTTTTTTAAATTGTTGATTATAAGAAATTCATTTAATCAAATTGTTTAATTAAAATAATAATTGATTTAAAAATTACTATTTAAAAAACCACACACATTCTAATGAATTTAATTTAGGTAAACTTTTTCTCAGGAGCATTTAAATAACTAATCGTATTCGCTGTATTTGATTTTTCCTTTACTGTTTTATTTTAGGTACACCTTTTCTCCGATTTGAAAACCTTCCAATATCTTCATTGTTTTACGACCTTAAGTGTGTTTAGGATTTTGGCTTTACCTTTTACGCCGTAAAGCTTTTATTTACAAACTGTTTTTTATTATTCCTTGTTTAATTTATTAAAATAAAAGAAGAGGTGATTTTCTTCTCTTTTCTTCTTTTGTCAACAAAAAAATTAACACAACATTTTTTTCTTATTTTTTTCTTTTCTTAACTAAAATATTTCTAAGTATGGGGGAAGGTAAACAAAATTGGGGGAGAGCAAATTTTTTTTTCTTTTCATTCTATAAATAAACATATTTCTATTTATGGTGGAGGGTAAAAAAAAAATTGGGGTGGGGTCGAAATTTGAAAGAAAATTATTTTTAACTAAAAATATTCTTGGTCGGAAACAAAGAAAATCAATGTCTAACCAGCCAAGAAATATGACTGGGACTCCCTCGATTTACGGTTGAGCGTTCATTTGCTAGTACATAATAATATAATTAATATTGGAAGATGGCCACGTTTACACTGAGACAGTCTGTAGATTGAACTACTTATGTTCAATGGTAATTACAGCGATCTAAATAAAACATATTTGAGTAAAAATTGCTGGACGAGAGAGAGAGAGAGAGAGAGAGAGAGAGAGTTACCTGTCGGCTTGTGAATATAACTATTTCTTATTTAACTAGAGTTAAATATATTTTACTTTGATGATAATAGTCTGTGCTTTACATTGACGCAGGACATCTATAAAAAGGAAGATAGAGAGGAGAGGAGAGGAGAGAGTGTGAGAGAAGAAGAAAGAAAGAAATGGGAGAAATAAGAAGGAGCGGTAGATAGGGAAATCGAAAAGAGAGAAAGGTAAATATAAGGGAAAGTTGGGAGAGAGAGGGGTAGAGAGAGGAGAAAGAGAGGGGGACAAGTTGAAGATAGAGGTAAAGAGAGAGAGAGAAGGGGGCAGTCGGAGGGAGAGAAGGACACTCAGAAGGAAGATGTAGATAGGGAATCGAAAGAGATCAAGAGAGAGAGAGGTAAAGAGAGGGGGAAGTCAGGGGTCGGAGGGAGAGATAAAGATAGAGATAGAAAAGGGCAGTCGGAGAGAGAGAGAGGGGGGAACTCAGAGGTAGAAGTAGATAGGGAAATCGAAAAGAGAGAGAGAGAGGTAAAAAGAGGGCGAAGTCATGGAAGAAAGAGAGGAGTAGAGAGAGAAGGGAAAGTCGGAGGGAGAGAGAGAGAATAGAAAAAGAGAGAGGTGGAGGGAGTCGGAGAAAGAGATAGAGAAATGCCGAGCTACCCTGCTATTATTAATGGAAAGCGATCACAAGAACCGATGAAATAAAAGTATCTTCGTTTCTACCAAGGACGTAGCAAATCTCTTAATTGTATGCAATGGCGTCAAATCTGACAAGATGGATGAAGCTTTATGTAAAACTCAAAGGAATGATTCTATTCAATATGTATACAAGCAAGTTGAATACAGCGTATATAAACGTTGAGAGTATTTAATGTGATATCAATTTGTTACCGAAGCGAATGAAAGTGAAAACAAATCACTTATAATTTGCTGCGGTTTTAGCAGAAAGCAAAACAGCTATTTCACTTTTATTTACTGTTATTCTGTTTCAAGTCTAATGCAGTCGGGTGCATTTCTATAGAGTTGTTAACGGTGTTTTGTTTAAAGACCATGAGAAAGGTATTCGAGATACACATTTCTCTTTCAAGACACGTGTCCATAGATTACTTAAATTCAAGTCTAAACAATTACACTCTTTTATATTAAAATACCAAAACCAAAAGCCACTCGAGGATAAGGATTAATGAGATATCTTTACTATGATAAGATTAAAATGGAATGGAGAAAATTTGATTACTTAAGAGGACGCTCAAAAAGTATATGTTGATATTGAACTTGAAACGAGCATGTTGTAGTCTACAAGGAAGCAGTTCAATGGAAATGTGTTTCACAGATCGGACGTTCTTGAAAAGAAACTCTGTTCATGGAAATTCCGTGTGGGTTGAGGTACGCAAAGGAAGAAAGGAACGTTCTTTGTAGTAGTGCTAAGAAAACAAGTTCTTGCTGTGAATGTTATACAGTGAGGGCCAAGAGATTTGAGCTAAAAAGGAGGATCAGAAACTGCACTTGTTTTCAACAAGCTCAAAACTGGTCCAATAAAATTCAGTAAGAACCTAGCTGTACATGAACATGTAAAACTCTTTTTAACTAACCAGATTCATAACTTTTTGACAAGAAAATATGTACCTAATCTTTTAAAGTTACCTATTTCAGGTTCTAATCCTGTACGAGTCTTATTTTTCACTTTGTAGTTGTTTTGTGTGTTTATTCATACTCACGTGGACAAAATCAACCGTTTATGTAATTGTATTAACCAGGCAAACACGAGTTTCAACAAAAAGCAGCGTGATAGATGATATGCATTCTTGAAATAAATTCCAATATTAGCGATATTACAAGTTTACTGTATTCACTCGCCGACGCAATTCAGAGAAGATTGCGGTTACATTGGGAGTAAAAACATAAACAAAGATTTATCACAAAGAGGTGAGTTATTTGTACAAATTCATTGTTTTTCTGAGCGTGGTTCGTTTGTCAAACGGTCAAAGACAACACTTGCAGGCACATGTTTGAATTCAGTACGAGTCTCATGTTACACTTTGTGTTTTTTTTACTTATTCTTATCCGTGAGGACTAAATTAACCGTTTATTTAATGGTATTACCGGCGTAAACATAAGTGTCAACAGATCAGCAGCGTAATACATAATATATATATCTATATATATATATATATTTATATATATATATATTTATATATATATATATATATATATATATATATATATATATATATATATATATATATATATATGTATATATATATATATATATATATATATATATATATGTATGATTAATAAGATCATCAATGCCATCTGCCTAACAAGGGTAAAATAGACTTCTTTTCGGACCCTGAAAAGAACTTATAATGTCAAACGTTTCAATACAAATATATTAAATAATTCGATATTAATGATAAGGTTGTCACGAGATGCATTAAATATTTAAGTGAATAACATAAGTCTATCTCATACAATAATTGAAAAAATACGGTTACTTTGTGTGATCGACTAATGTCACTTCATAGCTTTTAATATTTCGTGGATATCTCTTCTCAAATTACGCTCATAGCGGATTGAGTTTGGTGATGCGTGCATATATATATATATATATATATATATATATATATATATATATATATATATATATATATATATATATATATTATGTGTGTCTGTGAATATATGATGTGGTGCCCGAAAACTCGTATTTGAATATTGTTATTGTTTGACTTATATAAAAGCTTTTAAAGAATGCATGCACGTTAAGTGTTTTTAAGTGAGGAAAGGCTTATTACAGAAACACTCACACTTTCTAAGCGGTTTGCACCTTGACGCAAATAGAAAAGTAAGTCTACATCATTGGAAGCAACAGTCGCAGCAAGTGTTGTATCAGAATTTTCCTAGATGCCTGCCTTAAAAGCAGACTGGAGGAGAATGTTTCTCGGTCGTTTTATTTGATAATTTGTATGTTTGGCATATATAGAGATATACATAAACACACATACATACATATACTAGTTGACTGTGAGACCCCCAAAAGATTCATAGTTGGTGATGTCACGGTGGCTAAGTGGTTAACGTCGCGGACTGAGGATATGGGTGTGCCGGGTTCGAACCTAGTTCCTTCCACTGAAACACTTTCATCAAGACGCATACCTGACCTTGTGTCTACCTTTTTGAAGATGAGGTAAATAGAATAATGAAATATTATAAACATATATATTATACTTATACATAACATATATCTTATACTGATATATTACATACTGATATATTACATACTTATATATTACGCTGACTTTTTGTTATTGTTATTTTACCGTTGGGAATTTTCTCGCTACCCTGAGCGTTTTTTTAAATTATCATTAAGAATATGCAGAGTAGAACATTCTTCTTTTAATTCGTCCTTAATCGGACGAGTCATCAATTTTTGCATATATAGATTTTTTAATAAATTAATTAATTTATGAACTAATCTATTGTATACAGAATTTTATAAATTAATTTACAAATTCATTTTTGCGTGCACAAAAGTTAGACATGTGCACGTAAAAATTAATTTGTAAATTAATTATAAACATCTGTATACAATAAATTAGTTTATAAATAAGTAAATTAATTTAAAAAATCTATATATAACGTCGCACCAGGCAACAAAATAAAACAGTATAGGAAATCATCTCTTAAACTGGGATGTTGGAACGTTCAGACAATAATGACCGGCTTTTATAGAAAATCTTCAGGACACTAGCGAGATCAGAGACTCTAGCTTGATCTAGCTCAAGAGACTCAATATAGACATTGTGATCCATCAGGAAATGCGCATCGCAGACTCTGGCACACTGAATGAGAAGGGCTACACTTTCTATTGGCATACGAAGGACTCTGATGAGCCAAGGGAGCAGTAAGGAACAATCCACCGCGTATGATAGAACCAGGCAGCAATAGAATAGAACGACTTCTCGCCCTTCGCCTCAACACCACCAATGGCTCGGTCACCATTGTCGGTGTGCATGCCCCAACGCTATCCCCATAACAGACGCACAGAACGAGTTCTACAAGAACCTCGCATTCACCATAAACAGCATTCCCAGCAGGGAACAGCTGGTTCTCCTGGGTGAATTCAATGCCAGAGTGAACGCAGATCATGATTCGTGGCCCCCGGCCTGGGGCAGTTTGGAGTGGGCAGCATGAATGAGAACGGCGAACGACTGATGGAGCTTTCCACATACCACGAACTGTGAATCACAAACTTCTACTTCAGGACTAAGCCTAAACACAAGGCATCTTGGCAACACCCACGCTCAAAGCACTGGCATCAGATGGACCTCATCTTGGCCAGACGCGCTGCTATCATAAACGTTCTCCGAAAACGTTCCTACCAAGGTCAGGCTACAAGGTTCCACCATCTAAGAAACGGGGAGACGTCCGCATAGATGTCAGTGAGATGTCTCAACTAGAACTTGTGGAGAGGTTTGTAGAGACATTTGAGAGTAAGCTGCGGTCATTGCAGCCTGGAGATTCCCTCACAGAGAAATGGGAAACGCTGCATGACACCATGCACCTCACTGCCCTGGCCACCTTTGGGAAGAAGACTTCCAAGACTGGTTTGAGGCCAAGTCCACCGAGATGACTCCCGTCATAGAAGTCAAGCGCGGCGCACTTTCTGAATACACCTATCAGGAGAAACTTTCAGATTCTTAGGACTGCTAGGAATAAGGCCAATACAGGCAACAGCAGAGGGACGTATGATGGCATCATAAAGGCACTTGGTCCAGTTCATAGCAAGACGGCTTCCTTCAAATCCTCCACTAGTGAAAACTTAGCAGATGGAGAGATGGGTGGAACACTACTCCGAGCTCTACTCCAGACAAAACACTGTGCCCCCTCAGTTATTGACGCTGTTGAACATTTATCAACCATGCAGGAGCTGAATGCAGAGCCTACCGCAGAGGAACTGATCAAGACCATTGATCAGGTTGACCTCACGTAGCAATGAGATTCACAGTGACTTGATCAAACACTGCAAGACTACTCTTCTGCTGCCGCTGTACAAAGTTGTCTGTCAGTGTTGGCAAGAGGAAGTTATACCACAGGACATAAGGGACGACAAAATCATTACTCTCTGCAAGTAAACGGGTGGGAGAAGCGACTGTAACTACAGAGACATCTCCCACCTTAGCATTGTCGACAAAATCTTTGCTCGGGTCATACTGACCAGTCTGCAGAAGCTGGCAAAACGTATCTACCCCGAATCACAGTGCGGGTCCCGAGCAGAAAGGTCAACGGTAGACATGGTCTTCTCCCTCCGTCAACTCCTGGAGAAGTTCAGGGAATGGCAGATGCCACTGTACGTCGTCTTCATAGATCTCACCAAGGCCTTTGACCTTGTCAACAGAGACGGCCTATTCAAGATCTCCCAAAGGATTGGCTGTTCACCGAAGCAGCAGTGCATAATAGAACCCGTCTACACTAACATGAATGAAATAGTCCGCATATTCATGTACTATACTTATATATCCCACACTTATATAATATACTTATATATGCATACTTATATACTATACATATATATTAAATACTTATATACTATGATATATGTTTATTATACTTATATACTGTACGCATAGTTTACGTAGTTGAAAAGGAATCATGTTTTGGATTAGTTTTCAAATCTAAAGTCAAATAATAACTTTAAATTGTTTAATGTATCATTGTTCAAAATGTGACAACGAAATAGATATATCTGATACAAAGTTCAATTACCTGTATAAGTATATTAAGCTAATTATTATATCAGTGGTTATATGACTCTACCGATCATCTATTCCATCCATTTCAGAGTTCGTAACTGTTTTTAGTCCCTTCATAATCTGGTAAATGTTTGGACATCCTCTATCGAGAAACGCATATCAACGTTATATTGCGTGCAATGCATGTAACATTATTTTATTGAGAATTAACTGTCTCATGTATTGTATATCATACTAGCGAAGCTGAAATAATATTTTTTCCTCAAATTATGCGATCCATAGGACTGTTAATAATATTCACAAGCTTTTCGGCAAGTACGCGTGTGTGTGTAATTGAAATTCGATCCCTTTTGTGAATCAATCTGATCTATATAAATTTAATTCATATGGTCATAATGTCGTTCTCATATATATATATATATATATATATATATATATATATATATATATATATATATATATATATATATATATATATATATACTGTTACAGATGTTAGATTTATATGGTACGTAAGGTTTGACAAATTATGTTTTCTTTTATCCAACAAGATCAACCGACTCCCCCTATGAGAAATAATCATTTGTAAAAGAATAGCTCTGTCCTTTTTTCTGATAGTGTGGTTAAAATATGTAAATAAAGATAACTCATATAGCAGTATAATTTTACTACAGTCAATAGCGAGGTTTAGATATAACATCGCGTTCGGGTTTCGAATCTTGGTATGAATACACCTGCTACCTCTTGCACCAGTGATGTAGACAACTAAACCACTATCTGTGGATGACTATATTTTACACACATGCACATAAATATATACATATATGATTATTGCCATTTCTTTAAAAAAGAAGGCTATCCCTACAAAGATTGCAATGACCGCGAATATTGTCCAGCAGGCCGGGGTCATTATTACAGGTATTCATTGCCGTGGGTCTTGTAGGAATATCTGTACATGTAGATGGCCATGCTCTGCGTTTGTACGACACGCAGTGCACGCTCTCCTTCTACAAAGAAACCGAAGCAAGATGTAGGAGACGATGTAGAGCGTAGGTTTTATATCAGAGTTTCCGTCTTTTAGATGGATGATCTAACAAAATCTACAGATCAATCTCGCCGAGTAGGAAAGCATCGCGCCTGGGTACTATATAGGGTATTTCTACGGCGCCGCTAATATTATATATATATATATATATATATATATATATATATATATATATATATATATATGGTTCTGAAACGATTGTCGGATACTCAAACTATGTTTATTTTAATATAAAAGCTCTAATATATATTGAGCACTTTTGAAAAGTAATGGTTTTGTTCATTTAGTTAATATTTGAACCTAATTAATTAATTATATATATATATATATATAATCATTGTTTTTGTGATAAGTAGGATGAAATATGAGAAAAAGTTTTAACACATCACTAAGTATAAACCTTGAAATAGCATGTGTCAGAATTTGAGACCGATTGGATGACTAGTTTAAACTCATTTAAGTGACGCTACAAGTACATCGAGAAGTCAAACAAAAATAAACATTTACTTAATATTGCATATACAATAATACCGTTAAAAGCATGCATTCCCAATACGAATTTCGTGTGTTTTGACACATACATATACATATATATACACACACATACATATATACATATATATATTGAATTGATTTAATATATATATATATATATATATATATATATATATATATATATATATATATATAGAGAGAGAGAGAGAGAGAGAGAGAGAGAGAGATAGAAGAAAAAAGAGTGATAAATATGCGACGATTGTCTAAATTTATTTCAAATTTCAATTGTTCAATGCAAGGTGTAATCAGTAATAAACTAATGTTTATTTTTCTTTCCTTAAGCCAAGGCTTTTCAAAGATCGAAATCTTATCATCAGAGGAGAAATACAGATGGATAAGTTGGCTTTCGAAATAACCAAAGTTCAAATATTTGAAAAATATGAGAATTGTTATTAAAAAAACGTATTGAATGAAAAGAAAAGTTCCGTGAAAAAGATAAGCAAAAATGTCCGGGTGGTAAATTTCCGTTGAAAAAAGTCCGGTGATATATATATATTGTTTAGCCATGTATACTAGTTGTTTTGAGATGTTATTACGAGATCAAACAGGGGTGGTTGAATACAACGTTATCCATTGTCTTTAGTAGCTTAGAATAAGAAATTTTAATTTCGTACTATTAAATCTATACACATTGTCTGATGAGATTCAGCCATTTTTGGCTTGTATGGAAATATATTTTCATATGTGTAGAACACTGAATAATTTTAAGACGCTATTTTGAGTTACACATTGTAACAACCGGTATAGTTTAATAAACGATGAATCTCAGGCAGTGTATGCTGTTGAAAGAATTATCGCGCCAGATAGAATATGTAATTGATGAAATCAATAGGAATGTAATGTATTATCAACATCACACAGACTAGAGTTTTCCGTATTTCACTGGCTAGTCAGAATAAAGTATCGATTTGTCAGGTGTATATTTACGTATAATTTGGGAAATCCTACCGACTTAATTTTATGTATTACACTTTTTATTTTATTCTTTGTGTTTGGTTTAGTAAGTACTATTTAAACTTAACTATAATCTATAGATCTTTGTTTGATATGTTGGTGTACTGTATCTGGTGGGATTTCTAAACTAAGAATACTCATTAATGATCTACTGTAAGAAATAAATCAATAAATAAGTAATAACCGTTGTCACATTTTTATTAACTCTTTTTTGATAACCATCTTCCACTAGTTAACTTGAGACTGATAATTAAAATACTTCTGACTTCTTAACAATTATATATTTATATAATCATTCTATATATTTACGATCGCCTAGCTTTATATACCCTCGACTTAATTTCTTCGATCGTCAATAATTATGTCGATAATCCTGCCTTAGATTTTGTACTTTTTGAGACTCGTGGATGCTCTATGTATTCCATATTCCTTTTCTTAAAAGGAAATTACTCATTTAGATTTTGTACTTTTTGAGACTCGTGGATGCTCTATGTATTCCATATTCCTTTTCTTAAAAGGAAATTACTCATTTAGATTTTGTACTTTTTGAGACTCGTGGATGCTCTATGTATTCCATATTCCTTTTCTTAAAAGGAAATTACTCATTTAGATTTTGTACTTTTTGAGACTCGTGGATGCTCTATGTATTCCATATTCCTTTTCTTAAAAGGAAATTACTCATTTAGATTTTGTACTTTTTGAGACTCGTGGATGCTCTATGTATTCCATATTCCTTTTCTTAAAAGGAAATTACTCATTTAGATTTTGTACTTTTTGAGACTCGTGGATGCTCTATGTATTCCATATTCCTTTTCTTAAAAGGAAATTACTCATTTAGATTTTGTACTTTTTGAGACTCGTGGATGCTCTATGTATTCCATATTCCTTTTCTTAAAAGGAAATTACTCATTTATTTACTCATAGAGTTGAAATTTTATGTGCTTAAATTTGAAATCAATTTGAATTTGGATTTGATTATGAAAGTTTAAACATTGCTCTACGTCTATCTAATTTTAATTTAATTAATTTCATTTTCTAATAAAATTCTTTTTGATTTTCTGTTGTAGATAAGCTTAGTTACTAATGGTATTTTAACCTTTAATTTTATCCCTTTAAAAATTACGAATTTTATTTTTTAACTTTTTTCATTTTTGAAGTCATCCTTTTAGAATATTTGGAGTATCATATATAGTCTGATCGATGAATCTTCTACTTTAAATGTAAGTTTGAGTATCTTTTATTCATTTTTGATTTTAGTTATTTGTATTTTCTTTCTTTCTTATTTTATCTTATTTTTAATATTATAGTATCTATATGAGTATATAAGTATGTATGTACATGTGTGTGTGTGGATAGATCTGGAGCCGTATACATGTGGACATTTGTGTATATGTCTATATGTATGGAATTCAATCCAGGTCTCTGCGTGTACGTAAGATTCTGTTAGATGCATCGCTTATCCCCCTTTCCAATTATTTCAATTTTATTGCTAAGTTTTAATTGTTTTGAATTTCTTCCCTTATTTAAAAATCTGTTATATTTTTTAAATAAGCTTATTTCAAATTGGCGACTGTTGAAATACTTATTTACAGTTTATTAAGGACATTGTTTTGAAGTTATTTAAACAATATTTACCCCGGAATTTAAAATTTCCCGTATTTGCTTAATTGGACTCTTTGATATGATAGCAATATTTTGAGCTAAGACTTTATTTATCTTGTAATAATATCCCCCGATAATAATTGATGTCTATTCGCTTAATATTTGCTTTTTATTTTTTCATGTACTCCTTTAGATGTTTTTAAAACTATATACACATGTCCTCTTGTTTTCTGATTTCTTCTAACTATCTGATAACTTTCTTTATATTATATATATATATATATATATATATATATATATATATATATATATAATTTTTATATATGAAAATATGAAAAATAAATGATTTTGTCTTCTATATCAAAGCGCTTTTAACTTTCTTGTATATATGTGTGTGTGTCAACGTGTATGTAGCTATTATTATTTTCTTTTTTTCTAATTATTTTTTCTAATTACAATATTACCGAATTATTAATTTTATTTTAATATTAATATTATTATTATTTTCTATCCAATTATTATTTTCTTATTTATTATTAAATTCTTTCTATTTCTCTAAACATTTCTTTAAATAATTGTTTCTACTTTGTATTTTTTGTACTTTGTATTTTAAATCTTTTCTTCTTTAGTATTTTGTTGTATAGGTTTATTCTCAACTCATCATCATTATTATTTTACACTTTTTCTAATCATGCTACACATTTTTCTCATAATATATTTATTTCGCGGTATATTTCTATATACTCTATTATATAATTTTGATCTTCCAATTATTAAATTTTAACCTGTATTTTCTAACATAAAATACATTTTTATTTTATTTATTTAGTTATATAATAAATTATTTGATGCATTCTTAGATTTATTCCCTAATATTTATTCTTCATTTATTTTATTATACTTTATTATATTTTATATGTATTATATTTTATTATATTCTCTATAATTATTGAGTATCATTTTTATCCTTTTATTTTTTAATTTTATTTCTTATTTTATTTTATTCTATTACTATTTTTATTATTTTTATTATTTAATTTTATTATTTAATTTTATTATTTTTTTAATTTATGTTTAGTTATTTATTTATATTTTTATTCCCGGGTGATCATGTATGTTGAATATTTAAAAAAAATTAATTTGCTTTTCTTAAAGTACATTCATTGCTATTACATGTTTAAAACTGACTGATAGAATAATATATAGTTCCATAATAATAGGTTATGTCTCCAAATCTGATGTTTTTTTAAATGACATCTACATGTGATGTTGTAAAGTGCGCTGAAAAGTCATCATAACTATGATACAATATAAAATATATCAATTTGTCTTGGAAACGATCGTACGTCACATAATCGTTGTCTTTGAATTTTTGGAACTGATATTAACGATATTAATGAACTGATATTAATGATGTTAAACTTTTGTTCATCTCACTTGATATATATATATATATATATATATATATATATATATATATATATATATATACATATATAAATAGCGAGAGAGCGAGATAGATAGATAAAGAAAGAAAGCGAGAGAGAGAGAGTAAGTAGGTTGAGACAAATTAAATTAGCATATCATCTTATTTAGTTTCAAGAATTCAAGATCAACGAATATTTGACATACGATCGTTTCCAAGACGATTTAGAATATTTTATTTTATATTTTTGCGAATTATATATATATATATATATATATATATATATATATATATATATATATATATATATATATATATATATATATATATATATATATATAAGTAGATTTCGCGTACAACAAAATGGTAGGAAACTTTTTTTATTTTAATCTATGAAACGGGCGGGTGGAAAATGCTTAAATCTTAAACATAAAGAAAAAGGCAAAATGCCTTCATAAAAACCATGTGTTAGATGCAGATATTTTTTATTAAAATCAAAATAAAAAATCAAAACATTTTTGTTCCTTCTTTTTTCTTTATCTTGACTTTTTTTATCTAATATTTCGCTTGATATAACAAGCCTCAACAGAGCTTTGGACAAATAAAGGTATTAACCTTATTTTTTTTCGTAATAATCTTTCCTGGTCTTCTAGAAGTCACGTCCGATGTTGTGTGGACTGACGGTGCAAATGTCTCTTTTAAATTTTACTTAAATCGCGCATGGTCGCTGGTAGGTATACATTTGGGAAAGTTCATTTTCTTAAGCATCTTTAGAATTTTAAACATAAAGATAAGGGAAAAATGCATTCGAAGAACCATGTGTTAGATGCAGATATTTTAAAAATTAAAATCAAAATAAAACATCAAAAAAATCTTTCTTTTTTTTTCTTCATCTTGACTTTTTTAAGACCTTATTGTCTGACCCTCTAAGAGGAAACGTCAGAATAATAAATTAAAACTAAGAAAATCGAATGAGATATGAGGGGAAAAGTGTTTTAGTGGGGGAAAACGATTGAGACAGGACAAAAAAACAACAACAAAAAATCAAACAAAAAAACAGCAAATCTCTCAACGTTAAGGTGGATTTTAATCATTGAAGATCTCCAACTGATGTTTCTAAATCTTTTGTCTACAAAGGCTAGGTCGAGTATTGTTAATAACTAATTCCTCAATAATATTGAGATGGTAGTTCGATCTAGCACTGTGTAAAACAGAAAACCACCCATCGGAATATTGGTCAGAAAAACTATTTGTACCAACCAAGTGATTACTGATGGTAGAGTCATGTGCTTGAAAGTTCCCGGATGATCTCGAAACTTTATGGTATGTGTTGGGATATTCTCATGTCTTGCCAACGTAGTAAGCTCCACACTGACACATAAATTCATAAACAAGAGAATTCTTTTGAATGGCTGACACAACATTCTTACGAAAAAAAGAGAAAAGGGTTCGAGTCGTGTAAACTAGTCTCAGCATGGTTGCTGGAAAACAACGTTGAGTAGAAGAAGAAATCCTTTTGACAATGTCAAGGCCGTAAGAACCTAACCATGGAAGTTTCAAATAAATAACAACTCGTGACGGGCAAATACATTTACCACCATTAAATATAGCAACTTTGGGTGCAATGATGCTTTTTATGATATTGATGGAATATTCATTGGCAAGAAAATATTGGTAATTTCATCAAGTTCCGCATCGAGTCGTGTTGGTGAACAAATCATAAGTGCTCGATGAGTAAGAGTACCAGTAAGATTTATTTTTCTTGATTTAGAGGCGAATAATAAATAAAATCCTGTAAATGTTGGTTTTCTATAACAGAGGTTTCAAACGTTAAACCAGCTTTAGACACTAAAACATCAAGGAATGGGAGGATACCACAATCCTCGACCTCCATAGTGAATTGAAACGATGGATGCAAGTCACAAAGAAGACGAAGAAACTGTTCAGCATCACTCCGTGAGGGAAAACAAGCAAAAGTATCATCATCGTAATGTGTGTAAAAACCGGCGTGGTCATTTTTAAAAAATAAGTGGTTTTCCAAAAATCCA
Organism: Sepiola atlantica; assembly: GCA_963556195.1. Taxonomy (NCBI): domain Eukaryota; kingdom Metazoa; phylum Mollusca; class Cephalopoda; order Sepiida; family Sepiolidae; genus Sepiola; species Sepiola atlantica. Next base: position 15,994,676 of record OY744515.1, read on the forward strand.
ACGAAAATGTTGGCTAACGATGGACCAAGAGGGCTACCCATGGATATACCATCAATTTGCCGATACATTATATTGTTAAAACTGAAGGAAACTGATTTAATATCAATCTCCATCAGTTCAACAAAAATTCGTTCAGGAAATTGTGGAGATTTTAAGGGGCCACGGTAAAGATAATCTGGGCATATACAAATGGTTTCATCCAATGGTACATTGGTAAGTAGACTATTAATATGAAAAGAATTCAAGAACTCGGTATCCTTTAAGAGAGATAATTTGTGTATATAAGACACAGATTGAAACGAATCAGAGATACATTAGGCCGAATAAAAAAGTGAGTACGGGCTTAAGAATATCAACTGACCATTTTCCATGTTCATTTTAAACAGAACCCAACATTGATAGAATAGGGCGTAAAGGAATGTTGGGTTTATAAACTTTGGGTAAGCCGTATATTCTATGTCTTTGAGATCCGATAGGTCGTATTCTCTCGTAAATCTCTTTAGAAATAAACTTGCTTTTATAAAGATGAAGAAGCCTTTTCTGGATTTTTATTTCCATACGAAAAGTGTCATCATGGCTTAAACTACCCATCTTGAAAAAATTATTTTTATTATCCAAAATGTTACACATTTTGGAGATATAATCAACTTAGTTGAGGATAACAACGCCTGATCCTTTGTCTTGACGAGTGATATAAATATCAGAGTTCGACTTGAGTAATCTCGCAGCTTCAAAATGATTTTTATGCCGAATACAATCGCTTGATTTTGTACGTATAGCAGAAAACCACCAGCCTAATTCACCCAACTGAATGTTAACGCTAGTTAATTCATCAGTGGAAATAGGTGCATGTCTTTTTAGCTGAGAATATAATAGTTCAATCTCACTAAATATGTTTATTTTATTAACGTGGAGGGGAGGAATGCGAGATTCTAAGCCGGCAGACAAGACACATTTTTCAGTCTTGGATAGAGCATAAGGCAGTTAATTAAATATATGTTTATCCGAATATGCTCTAGTGCAAAGCTTCTTGGTAATCAAATTCTGCAAATATTTATCATACGAGGGTGAAAATATCGCCATTAGACAAAAACGTCGAAAAGCGAAATTTGTCAAAAAATAAAATTTTCTTTCTAAACCATAGCCCAAAGTTAAATATATTTACTTCGCAACGAATTATACGAATTGGAGTAAAAGAGGGTTTCGTCTTGTAAAAATACACGTTGAATTGCCAACGAATTTCTACATTTAATTTTTAAAATTCGGTGACAGATAAAACAGGGAGCTACATGATTTAAGCGGCAAGATTTAAGAAATGTTATCCTACACATCAAGACGATCAATTTACTTTTAATGCGTATATTATTTAATGTTTTGATAAATTGGCGGGGGGGGGGGTGTACCGACCTCGAAAATATGTAAGTAGATTTTGCGTACAACAAAATGGTAGGATAAATTTAAGAGAAAATATTATTCTAATCAATGAAACGGACGGGTGGACAAAAATGCTAACACTTTCCTTAGGGTCTTATCGTCTCACCCTCTAAGAGGAAACGTCAGAATGATAAATGAAAAACTAAAAAGATCGAATGAGATATGAGGTAGAAAAATTTATATATATATATATATATATATATATATATATATATATATATGTATATATGTATATATATATGTATATATATGTATGTATATATGTATGTATATATGTATATATATATATGTATGTATATATATATATGTATATATATATATGTATATATATATATGTATGCATATATATACAGGATTACGAATCCTGCGACCGACTTGAATAATTATCTCTATACATACGATTTTGGAAGGATGAAACGTATACGTATTTAGATAAACAAAGATTTATAATTTTTTGTCGCCCCCCCAATCTAGGCTGGGCACTGTAGTGAGTAGTATTAATACAGCCGTCAAAATCATAGCTTTAATGCATGCTCCATCATTAGTTGAACACTGTTTACGTCGGCTGCCTACAGGAGGTTTACAACTCTTACAGATATATGTAGTTGTTCATAGTGGCCACGAGGGTTAAGATGTCGGAATTTGAGTTATAAACATGTCTTGTTCTGGGGTTTCGAATCCTGCCATCGGCTTGCATAATTATCTCTATACTGACGATTTCTGAAGGATGAAACCTATACATATGGAGATAAACAAATATTTATATATATATAGTCTCGGAAGTTTCTAAACCATTAACACTATATACGGAAAACCCCCCAAAAAACAACATTTTAGTCCCAAGTCGTTCAGTAGAAAATCACTCATGTAAGTCAATTTATTTTTTGTAGTTACTATTTTAGTTTGCTTCAAAAAATTTACGCTAGTCTTAACATTATTTAAGGGATCATCAGTTGTTTACCATGAAAAACTGTTTCGGGAATTTAAAAACAAAACAGTATTTTATTTCATGGCTTTCCTTAAAAGACAAAATCATAAACGTTCCGTATATCAGATCTACATTTTGTTACAGATAAATGTTTAGCTAACTTATATTAGTTATTAAATAATGTCCTCCTTACCTGTGTTGTTCGTCTGTGTCTAATAGAATGTATCCGTTAATTACACAAATGTTGCTGTATTTTAAGGTGTTCGGACGAATCCATTACACTACTTTATATATATTCCTCGAAATGAAATCATGTAAAATCAGTAAAGTTGTTTTAAACAAGCGATTCCACGTATTTTACCGGAGGAAATGTGTTCGACTATGCGATACACAAGAATAGAAAAAAGAAATGTTTTTCGTTTTTTTTTGGTTGATTTTATTTTTTCAAATTATATTTTTTTAGTTTGATTTAATTCTATTCAATTCCTTCGGGGAATTTATTTTCTCTGACGAATCATTTTAGTGAATTAAATTGTTTGTAGAAAAACAATAACACGCGTGAAGTCATACTTTTTAACACAAACATTTTTTCTAGCTATCACCATCTTGCTGTTTTTTTTTAGCGTTTTCTCGGATGCTTAAACTACGCAGATATACATTGTATTCTAGCCAGGAGTGCCAGCCATAAACTACTACTACTACTACTACTACTACTACTACACTACTACTACTACTACTACTACTACTATGTTACTGCTGCTGCTGAATATATGAAGTGTGAGTTCAAAACTATTGGGTAAAATAGATAATTGGTATAACAGATGCCTCACAGGATAGTCAATATATAATACTTCTACTATTGCTACAACTATGATATTACTATTACTAATATTACTAATAATAATGCTAATAGCAATAAACAGTTTTGTGTCCATAATTTCATAAAAGTTGACATAAAACATCAACGGTGTATAATATCACAGCAATTACTACTACTACTACTACTACTACTACTACTACTACTACTACTACTACTAAACAAAAATAGGTTCCAAATTCTAATGAAGCAAATTCCGTCAATCAGTTATCAAACGAGGACTCTGTATTTCGGTGGTGCGTATGCCCATTCATGCGAAAGTCACCGCCACAACTACTGGCCTATAAAAAAAGACACTACTGAGCTCCCAACAATTAGACTCTGCTCTTACTGAACGTGGAGAACTACGAGTGTTTGTTGTTGTTAATTATTCCGTTGTTCTCCCCGCCAGTTTTAAATATTCGCTTCTCGTTATTTTGTCTTTTGCGCTGCCCGTCGGCTGTCAATATTTTGTAACTCGTTTTACTACAAGCTATTTCGGCAATATACCCACAATCGTAGACAGGCGTTTACTATTATATTCATCCGCGAGTTTGACGACCCTGCATTCGGACGTTCACAATCGAATCCCACCAAATTTGTCAGGAAGAACCAATAGGACGCTGAGTGTGACGTAATAATCCAAATAATACTACAGTACTATTAGTACCAATACATATAATACTATTACTAATGTTGACTAAAAAAAATTAGAATTACAATAGCTTTTCTATAAAAAAGGCTCTGGGATTCTAGGCCATCTTATGAGGATAACATTAACCTACTACTTCTGCTACTACTACCACTACCAATAATAGCTTATTTACTCTAAAACTATTGGTTAGAATTGCACCAGATTAAGAATAAGATCCCTTTGGATTCTGTGGAAGGATCTCATTTTAAATACTTAAATAAAACTCTAACATCGATCATCAGGAGTTTTACAGTAGACCTTTCGTCGACATTTTACTTGTTGTAATGTATTTAAAAACTGTTATAACACCTCATTTTCGATTAATCATTTTCTTTCTCTCTTGCACTCTTGCACTATCTCCTTTCCCTTGTTTCTAGCAATAGTTGATGCTTCCATAGTTATAACTGCATACTTCACATTTGTCAGTGTTTCATCTCGCATTTGTTTTAACTTACTGGTTTATATTTCTTACCATAAACTATTTTAAAGTGAAATGTAGAACTGGTTTCCATGTGCATTGTTTATCCTGGATGATTGATGAGAGATGACCTGAAAGTCAACTAGAACTCGGTAGGAAAGATTAGATAACTGATACGTTAGCTTAACCGATTGGCGTGGGAGATTTGACTTTAGCATCACTTGCGGTCAGAATTTTAGCCTAGCCTGACATGTAATTAAGCGTCTGATAAATAGAGGCGGTAAATTCTAATGAAAAAATCTTCTAAGCTAAAGAAATGATGTTACATTAATTAAGTTGATAAAAAATGAATGTTGAATTAATCTTATTATTCTTTTTAAATGACACTGGTGCTACCAGATGCACCAAACATTGATGTTATTGTGTTTTCCTTTCCCTTTGCAAAACTAAATCGCGTTTTTCAAAGCCAAAAACAAAAACAACCATTTTCTTCTACACAACAACCAAACGAAACACCAAGGTTAAATATTTGAAAATATCTAGAATTTGAAGCATACACACTTTTACCAAAATGACCATAATCGGCATTAAATAATCCGAAAAGCTTTGATATGCTGTAAAACAAAACAACCAAACAAGACAACCTCAATGGATATTTGAAGATATATAGAAATTAAAGCATACATCTTTTTATCAAAATGACTGGATTCATTATAAAATAACCCCAAAATGGTTGACATGTCGTAAAAAAAAAACAACCAAACGAAACACCATAGATAAATATTTTAAAATATAAAAAAATTGAACCATAAAAACTGTTACTAAGATATACTGGATTCATTATTAAATAACCCGAAAAGGGTTGACATGCCGTAAAACAAAACAACCAAATGAAACACCGTGAATACATATGTAAGGATATGAAGAACTTGAAGCATGAAAACTTTTACCAAAAATAACCCGAAAAAGGTTGATGTGCCATAAAACAACTAATCTTAAATGACATTTTCAAAGGTATGTACCCCGAGAAAAGTATCGTGAGAATATCTTCAAATAGATCTTTGAGACATTAACTTATACCATAGTACTATATGTAGTATTACATGTGTGATACTTTTGTGTTAAAATGTATAAAATAAGTTTTGTTTCATCATTTGGATTATTCTCATCTTGGTTGCTGTGTTCACAACGTTTCGGCTGATGTAACCTCCAATCTTTTTCAGGTAAATCTATTCGAACTTGAGAATATTCTAGATGAACTTGAATATCTTTATGTCGAATTCTGGAATCATTAATCATCGACAACATGTATAGAACTTCGTAATTAACCTTTTTATTTAATCCACGGGGATAGATTGTTCTTACTCTCTCGGTCATAATCGGACAAAAAAAGTTAAATTTCATATCATTCTTTGTTAGTATCGATGATAGTAAGACTTGAACCTTCAACTTTCAGCAGATATTATTTAGAACTGATTGTCAACGAAGGCTTAAAGAATCTCCAGTTCGACTATAAGATTCTCAAGCTGATATGGAATTAATGTTTACACTAAGAATTTTGTCTGAAAAAAAAAATGAATTCATACATATTGGTCGGAATGTCAAGTATTTTTAAATAGTTTTTTTTTGCCCTGAACAGCATATGTTTGGATGAGTAACATATCAGAAGAAACCATTTCAGATTATGTTAGGCTTGGGCATGCTCTGCCAATAGAATACTAAATCAAGCGCAGGACTATTGTGATTCAGAAACCAGCTATGCCAGCATATATTTTTTTAATCCAATCTTAACATGAAGTGGATAATGATAGACAAATGAAGTTTACTTTATATTATTACTAATATACAAATACAATGAATAAAGAAAGACTATTATGTTTTAGAAATTTTCAGACGTGAATCGATAAATTAGATTATTTGAATAATCATTATATTCACAAAGTTTCGGCCGATGTAACCTCCGATCTTCTTCGTAGAAAGTCGGAAGTTACATCGGCCGAAACGTTGTGAATATAACCACCGAAATTAGAATAGTGTTCGGAATAATCCAAATTATCGAACGTCTTTTTAAAAATTTTAAAACTCATTTTTGGAGTTGTATAGCGAGTCTTTATTTGAAAGTAATCCATTGACGAAAAACTATCACATTAGTTGAAATACTATCCACAGTTTTGTTAATACTAATTAGTCACCACTTAACAAGACCAAAAGCTACTCGAGGATAAGGGTTAATGAGATGTCAGTTGAATAATGAAATATACTTTGAGAGGATAGGAAACAATAAATAGAATGGACAAAATGTTATTACTTAAGAGGACTGCCCGACAAGTATTTGTTGACGTTGGACTTTAAGACGACCATGTTGTATTCTACAGGGAAACAGTTCCGTGTTAACGTGTTTGACAGATGGGAAGTTCTTGGAAAGAAGCTTTGTCCGGAGTAATTTGATTTTATTAGTTATTTATTTAGGTGCACAATGGAAAGAAAGGAAAGTTATTTGCAGTTGTGGCAATTGGACGAGTTCTTGCTGTAAATGTTTTGCATGGAGAAACCAGCGATTCAGTCGAGCCCCTTCAATGGAAATCACAATCGAGTAGAAAAAGACAAGCAACCTCTCCTCTGTGAGAAAGGTGCTGTAGGGAACAAAATAGGTCTTCACTCACTATATTGCGAAGTCTATTTAGTTCTCCGTCAAGGCAAGAAAAAGTGCTCCGAGTTGCACCTCCTAAGATGTGGCAGCATTACTCCATCCTAGAACGTATCTGACTCTTATACAGGTAGAGGGTGACATCAGGGTAATTTCTGGAGCGGTAGAATGATCCAACCATTTTCCGGTATTTTATTACATATTACTGCCTTTGCTAGTTTTCTTTCTCCGTATTTGTCTTCAAAATACAAAACAATACTTGAACGAATCACTTGATTATTCAAAAACACACGATTTCACTTAATGCAATCTTTAGCGTCGAATCAGATTTTTTTTTGTTTTAGACGAATTTTTATGTTTTCTGTATAACATTAAATTTAAGTGATGCACTCGACAATTCACCCAGCTTTAATAATCAATGTCTATGAAAACAATATTTTCTAAAAGTATCAAACAATTTATAACATTAAAAAAAAAAACAAAAAAAAAAACAAGACAAAACTCAAGAAGGATCAAACACGTTTTAAATGGCTTCTCCAACGTACAAAGATGAAGACGACATCCATTTCAATCACCGACAGTGATTTATCGCCAGAGAATAATAATGATTCACAAGATAAAACAAGTTAAATACATTAGTACACGGGTTATTTTGGTCTTTGTTCTTTACGTGTAGTTGTTATGCACACCGGTTGACAATAACTAACAAACAAACATCATTAAAATATAAAGGTCTTTCTTTATCAGCTATGTTTTCATTTTCCTATAGCGTTAACGATTTCCTTACCGGGCGTTTTCGATTAAAGAACAGATGAGAGGGCTAGATGGAAGTTAATATCATAGGCTGGATTGTGGGCCATACTAAATTCATTCTCTTATTTCTAGCATTCTATGATTCTTTACTTAACCATTAAAAGATAGATATCAAAATAAATGTCTTTCTATTGTCATAGTCAATATTCTTTGTGCCACACTCGCTTCGTTCTCTCGTTTCTAGCGTTCTGGAGTTATCCGTTTTACCCATTAAAATATAAACATTCAAATACAGTGATTACTATTGCCCTGTAGAAAGCGGAAACCACTGCCACAAAATGTAAGCACTACATTGGTCAGTTTAAATCATAACACATATTTAAAAAAATCATATTCTAATTTTGAACTATTGCTCTACAATGGTGGCGGAATATTTTTGTAACCCTAAGTTTGTATCAGATCTTATTGTTAGACACTTTCTTTTTACGAAGTGCTAAATTCCAAAAAGCTGTATACGGACGTCTCAGAAGAGTATAATTATATGATATTATTAATATAAAAATATATTATGCTCTTATTATTGAGCACTCTGATATTATTTATTAATACATAATATTAATACATAATATATATATATATATATATATATATATATATATATATATATATATATATATACAGGGTGGGCAAAAATAAGGGTCCTATTTTTAAAAATTCATAACTTTTTTATTTATTGATTTTTTTTTTTTTTTTTTTAGAATAAGTAAAGGACCCCTTCCGAAGCAAGCATGAGCCGTATTAGCCCTAAGGAACGTACCCTCATTTAGAAAACATTATTTTTGCTTAAAAAACTCAAAACAGTGTAAAAAACAATACTTTAGTTTTTGTAAGTTTTAAGAAGTGTTTTTCGGCTAAAATTTGTTTTGTTTATTTCAAAAAAATCTCGGAAGGGTCAGTCTACACACACATAAAGTTTGGTGAGTTTAACTTTTATTTTGTGGAAGTTATTCAAATTCAAGTTATTCAAATTTAAAGATAGGACCCTTATATTGGCCCACCCTGTATATATAGTAGCAGCTGTTTCCGTTTTGTTGCTAGATCAATAGTAATACATATAATGCTCAGCTCTTTGTAAATAAACAAATAGAACACTGTGAAGTAGCGGTCACTGTTTACATAAATACATTATAGACATTATTTACGAGCACCGCAACTGAAGCTCACCGGTAAGAGCTGTCGACTACCAACTAGATGGTTGAATGTTCGATCTCTGGCCTGGGATGGATGCTAGTCTAGCCACACTGAAGAACTGTCCGTGGATGATATATATATATATATATATATATATATATATATATATATATATAGAGAGAGAGAGAGAGAGATAGAGAGAGAGAGAGAGAGAGATACAAAATGGTATACAGCGGAACAGAATGTTTGTGGATGACTATTTAAGCCCCTGATCCTTCCGGGGTAGAGCACTGTCGTTAAATGATATCGCTTATTACGACCGATATTTTAGATATCATTTACGAGCGCCTCTCCCTTAGCTTAGTGGTAAGAGCTGCCGACTCTCAACTAGATTTGAAGATTCGATCCCTGGCTTGTGATAGGTGCTAGTTTAGCTACACTGAAGTGCTGTCTGTGGATGACTATATATATATATATATATATATATATATATATATATATATATAGAGAGAGAGAGAGAGAGAGAGAGAAAGATACAAAATGTCCGATTGTCCATGAATAGAACTTCTTGTTCCTTTAGGAAACTGTTTTCTGTGGAAATATATAAAAAAAGGTTTTAATTGTTTTTGGCTGGGTATTTTTCTTCGGAAGTTATCTGATAGTCTTTTTATTAGCTACATGAACGAAGGCTACTGGGAATTATATTTTTATTCCCGATTGTTCGAAACAATTGTCAAGAGTTACATTGAATTCTTTTTTTTTGGGTGTAGGTGGGAATAAAGACTTGCCCATTGGAATTTAAAAAAACATTGTTTAGCGTCCAGCGTGGAGTCTCTCAATGAGTTTCTTGCTATCTTTAACTTTTTTAATTTGTAGTCTTATAAATGACGTAAATCTTTCAGATATAATTGACGTCAAAATTGATATTCTCTAAACAGAATTTTAAAATATATTTAATATATTTGTGCGTAAAGAAATGATTCTAGATATTAAAAAAATATTTTTCAGTGGAAGCGTACTAACGTACTATATGCAATTTATGCAGCGCAGGGGGTTCTGGCAAACGGTGTCCTTAAGACATACATGCACTGGCGCAAATGAAAAAAAGAAAACAGTATGAGACTGACATTAAAAATGATGAAAACATAGATTCACAGAGTACACGAGTAAAATAACAAAATGATGAAAACATAGATTCACAGAGTACACGAGTAAAATAACAAAATGATGAAAACATAGATTCACAGAGTACACGAGTAAAATAACAAAATGATTTAAAGGTTAAATTACACAGTCGGCGGATTCGCGTAGGATATAGACGAATAAAAATTAGAATCTGTCTCTTGTCTGACAGGTCGGGCGTCAAATCCGCGCTTACTTGGCCCCATATTTACATGAAAACATACCAAAGAAGATAGAATGATAGATACAATACAAACATATTAGTTCATTTTCGTGATACTGACTTCGCATGATCACACCCTACGGAAGACCGATATGCAACAAATGTACCGTCTGTTTAACCAACCTTTGTTTCCTTCTAAAGTGCAAATGTTTGCCTCTCTTTTTATTGACGTTTCTGCACCCTCCATTGATGAAAATATTATGATTATCATTATTTCTATGGCAACGTATATCAAATTAATTATATTTCAATTAGATGGCATTGTGTTTTAATGTAATAATCGGCTAAACTTGTTGAGAGCTAATAGAAAATGTTGCCATCATTAACATCTTATTTTTCATTTAATCGGCTTCACAATCTCGTAACTGGAGATCTCTTCGGTTTTCTACAACAACTTTGTCAAAGAAGAGATGTTGCTAGTCTCTCTCTACTCTATCGTTATTTCCATGGATGGTGCTCGACTGAGCTCTAATCTTTGCGTCCTCCTTGTAAGACATTCGCAACAAGAACTCGTCTTCTACCAGAACTAAAAAGAACGCCATTTCCTTTCACCGTGTGTCCAGCGCCAGGCGCAATTTCCATAAACAGTTTCGTTCCAAGTACTTCCAGTCTCTGGAGCACATTATTATGGGACTGCTTCACTGCACACTACAAGAACGGCGTATTCAAATTCTACACCAATAGATACTTGCATAAACCGTCTGCATAATTAATTAAACTTTGTCATTATATTCATCATTTTCAATCCTCTCATAATATTCATCACCATCATTCAACTGACAATCTATTCATCGCATAAACCTTTATCCTTGAGTGGCTTTTGGCATTGGAAAGTGGTGACTCACAAGTAAAAAAATTATATAAAATATTTCTGCGAAATTCTTGGTGTATGGCAAAGTTTGTTTTTAAGAGCTTCCCATCTGTTAAGCACAATACCACGGGTCTGCTTCCTAGTTGATTACAACAAGACCGTTTCTAAGTGCAATGTTAAAAGTCTTGTCGGGCCGTTTACTTAAATAATAAAAGTCTGATTATTTAACCACCGTTTCGAACACTGTAAATGGCATTGTTCGTCGCCAATTGACAATATCATTAACCCTTATCCTCAAATGGTTTTCGGGCCTTGATAAGTGGTGACTCATTAGTATATATAAAAATAATAATAACAGAACAAAAGATCCTCATTAATAATGACCTACTTATGTGTTCTCATGTAACAGTCTATTTTGCCTAAGTAATTCAAACTAATAAAAGCTACAGAATAGCTTGAACCGAAAATATAAAACTTGATGCATGTATACATGTACCGGATATTAAAGTACAAGATTTTCCCGCGTAAAAGTTCACAATGAAATTTTGTAAACGAATCTTGAAATTTTCATATTAATTAGACAATAATTGATGGATAATCTGGTTCTGTGACAAGTTGAAGAGTATTTGAAAGCGAAGAAACAGCTTGGATCGATAAATATCAGTAATTGATCGGAATCTTTTAATTTTAATCAGTTTCTAATTGGTTTTAATCTGAACGCAATCATTAATTCCGTCTCATTCCTTTTGTTTACAGATCTGACAATTTCAAGCTTTTAATCCCACATTACATTTAATGTATTCGAAATCTTAATGAGTCCAAAAATAATTGTACGCAAGTGGCACACGCACGCGCGTAAATACATTTGTATCTTAGTATAATGGAGATTATGTGTCTGTGTGTAACCGAAACTCAGTCACCACCTAAGTTACAATTTCAATGCGATTTTTTAACAACTCTTATTTCGAATTTCTAACGGGGGATCATTTTACTTTAAACTTGAATTAAAAAAGTTCTCTCTAAAGATTGGACAGTTAATGTTTGCAAAAAACAATTGTTATAATATTTTGGAGATATTTTGGAGATTTAAAAACTTTTCAGAGGGTGGTGAAGAATTCTTTGTAAAATATCAAGGCCTGGTGTATCATTATACATTATTTATGTACATATATTCTCTTCCAATATGTAATATGATGAGGTGTTCTTGGATCACACGGTGTGTTCTCCTCGATTCCCACGGGTTGTCCACTACGTTGAAGATATTTACTGATCGGGTTTCAGCGCTAATGTCGAAGCCAAGGCTTCCATCTCTTTCTTTTACGAAAGTTATTTGAAAAAAGTACGAACAGATACAATTGAGCTTTAAAAAGACGAATGCGAGACCGATTCTCCCAACCAATTTGCCATCACCGCTTTCTGTGCCAGTGACGCCATAGCCAGTGCACGTAGCCATATTCTAATCTTAAATGGAAAATTCCACTCTATCTAATTTTTAACCCTGAGTAGAAATTTACCATACTAATTCTTTTCTTAGAGCTTTTTTTCAAGAACCGCAGGTTTGTGGAACTGTCTTCTTCTTGGCTGTTTTCCTTCTACCTATAACCATAATATTTTCAAGACTAAGGTCAATAGGCATCTCCTGTCTTTCCGATAATAATATTTCGTTCTTGTTAGCTCCTTACATTGAATGGCGTCATGTCTTGTCTGGAGCGATTTCCATAAAAAAGACACCCGTTTCTAATATTGCTATACATACACAATCCTAAAAACTGAACTTTTTAATGTACGACCTGCCAATTTGGTGTTTAATCGATAGGAATTCGAAGATATTTAAAGAATTACAAGAAATTGGCCCAAAGTCACTTGAAGATGAGGGTAAATGTGATGGATGAATTGTCAGTTGCACGATGAAAAATATTATGAGATGACCGAAAAAGATTGATGGAATAAACAACATTTGATTACTTATGAGGGCTGTTTATGACACGTATTTGTTGAAATAGGATTTGAAGATGACCATGTTGTAGTCTGCAGGGAAGCAGTGCCATTTTTAATTTATTATAATAAATCATTTTCGACATATAAAAAGCAACAGCAAAGAAAATGTTTCAATTTCATTTTCTATGGTACCCTTACAACTTTTTTGTGGTTCAAATTAAGTTTAAATTAGTGTTTACCAAACAGAACATCTATGGACGCTGTCGCTTAAAAAAGCTGGTAAAAATATTCGACTGAACGAAAATATGTAATATGTTAGAATGTCCAACTGTCACTGTTTATTTTTGTTTTGAAATTGCTGTTAATGTTCACATATCATGATAAAAAGGTCATCAACGTTTTCACAGTTCTATCAGAGTTTCAAATAGGTCAAATTGTAAATGCTCGTATGGTAGGCGATAACGTAACGAGAACACTTGTAATGTTTGTGTTAAAAAAAGTACAGTCTCGAAATTAATGACAGCGTTTGAAGAAAGTGTGAAAAAGCTTCACGTCGAAACAAAACTCTGGAAGAAAACCAATACTTTTAAATAGGAACCGTTAGTCGCTCCAGACAAGACATGACGCCATTCAATGTAAGGAGCTAACAAGAACGAAATATTATTATCGGAAAGACAGGAGATGCCTATTGACCTTAGTCTTGAAAATATTAAGGTTATAGGTAGAAGGAAAACAACCAACAAGAAGACAGTTCCAGAAGCCTGCAGTTCTTGAAAAAAAGCTCTAAGAAAAGAATTAGTATGGTAAATTTCTACTCAGGGTTAAAAATTAGATAGAGTGGAATTTTCCATTTAAGATTAGAATAAGGCTACGTGCACTGGCTTATTGTTAGAAAAAAAACACCCCAAAATTATTGCAGAGCACCTTGAGAACCATGATTCCATGAACACCTTCGCCGGAAGATACACACAAAAAAAACACTACTTTTAAACGTTTCCAAGCGTTTAGAGTAGAGTAAAAACCTGCAAAATTGATCTCTACAGCCGTATAAAGACGTTAACAATTTAAATTCCGAAACACCATGATTAGCGTTACAGGAAAAATTGTATTATGTTAAATATTTTAAAGTGTTGTTACTGGTTTCATACGTAATGTTATTAATTGTAAGTTGTTGGGGTTTAATGAAAATAGCTTCAAATATTTTTAATTATTTAAAATTGGTTTCGGAATGTATTATTTTAGTGTTATTACATAAGATTTGTCTTAAATCTGAGGGAGGAAATATGTTTTTGTAGACGTTGATAAATTGAGCTAGAGTTTACAAGATGCATGGTGAGGCGGCGGGTTAAGGTAGTGATTGTAACACCAAGGTAGCTATTATCTTTATTATTATTATGGGAGTTACATTCTTTCAAAGGGTATTTAAACTTATAAATAACATTGGTTCGTTCTAATGTTTTAAGCGTTTATATTTTTATTTTAACACAAAAAATAAAAAAGGTATAATTAAACAGAATAATTCTGTTATTTTAAACAATGTTTGCTTATATGAAAAAATACTGCTTAAATACACACTATTCAATATATATATATATGTGTGTGTGTGTGTGTCTGTATGTGTGTGCGTGTAAAAAACAAAAAGGGAAAACAATTAAATACAGAAATAAATAAAAATCAAACAGTCGGTTTCGTTCAGACTAACGAACGCTTTATTTTCGTAAGACTTTCATTAATCAAAACGAAACCGGTCGCTCTCTCGTTTGATATTTATATCCTTCTCTATTTAATTGTTTTACCTTTTTGTTTTTTCATACATCTTGATCCCACGGCATTTCAATTCATGATATATCGTGTATTTTATCCTTATATATATATATATATATATATATATATATATATATATATGTATGTGCGTGCTTCTGTTGTAATTTTACTACGTGTTTTTTTTCTAGGCTACTAACTGAAGCCACGTACGGTTTATTATCACACAGATTTTGTCAAACTTTCCGGTTCTTTTCTAGCTGAATACACCTTAAAATACTTGAATTCGTATTTGAATCCTACGGTCTTGAATGACTTTGGAGTGACGTTCAAAGCACAAAACCTGTGTAAGTGGGTATATAGGACAAGCTGTTACTCATACAGAAGAGCCCCATTCGTTGTTGGAATGGGCCATTGGAAAGGAAAGCACTGATATACATGATTCGAGTGTCATCGTAGGAGTTGCAAGAACGTTGCTGTATACAGCTCCGGATTTTTTCTCATTGGGTATGGCCGTAAGATATCCGAGGTTAGAGATTAGATATTTCCTCTATTTACTCTTGTAAGACATTCATAGCAAAAACTCAACATTGAACGGAATTACGATTAACATAATTTCTTTTCAATAACTTCACATATGTGCAACACATTACCCCGAGATTGCTACCCTACAGATTACAAAGTCTGCAGTGTAGCAGTCAACATGGCTGTCTTCAAATTCAATATAAACAAATACTTGTCATAAAGCATTCTCATAAGTCACCCAATTTTGTTCATTCCGTCCATCAGTTTCAATCCTCTGATAACATTCTTCATCATTAAACTGAGAACCTATAACATCTTTTTAACCCTTATTCTCGAGTAGCTTTTAGCCTTGATAGACGATGACTGATTAGTAAAAAAAAGCTGCCTTCTCAGACTGATAAGAATCGTCTATCGAAAAGCATTGGTTCTCAAGTACCAGGTAACTCAGTGCATATACATTTACGTAGGTATTTTTCGAGAGAATTGTATACAGTAGATTATCTGGTGATACCAGATCAGGCTGCCCTGTGGCTCCCTGAGACGAAATTCACCTACATTGACGTTTTTTTTTGTTGTTTGTTTGTTTGTAAAACTTAATTATGTTCTACAAAACCAAAAACAAAAACAACAGCCCCTCTCCCTTTCTCCCTCCCCTTTTTTATTTTTATTTTTCCTACCCTACTCCCGGTCCTTTGGGGAATGTGGAGCCTCCTCTTAATTACCATTGCTCCCAGGTCAACTCTGACCCGGAGTGGTAGTACCTGTTAGGGTCCCAACTATGGGTTAAATAGAAACAGATATTAAAAGGGGAAAGAAACAAAAAAGAGAAGAAAACAAGACCAGATTCGGCATTAAATAACCCAAAAAGGGTTGATATGCCGTAAAACAAAACTACCAAACAGTAGATTATCGCTTCATTCATCTGCTGTTAACTTAGTACAATGAGATGTCGACTGGATTTAAAAATGACTATTTCGATCCGAAAGATGAGGCAATTGTAGGTGACAACCGACTCAGATTCACCACCTCTCAAAACCTTTCAAGATAAATTAGAAGCACTTTAATTGTGAGAAGCACACAATGATTGACACGCACCGAACAAAGAAGAACCTGGCGACAAATCATATTTTCATTCAATGCGAGTGCCGCTCGACCCACCAATCAACGCAAATTACACCCCTTGGGATTTTGTTGTACTCGTTCATCAGTAAACGTGTAATTATTAACACCACAGCATTGGGTGGAATATTCCATCATCGGATCATGGAAATCAAGCATAATCCCGAAGGTTTAGACCAATTATTGTTGCCAGATATTTCCAGTTGGTGTGTGAAGGAGATTCATGAAGTCAGAAAATGTAGTCAGTCAATAAGGTTTTATGCAAGTCACGGGTGGCTGCTCAGTGTTCTTTGTCATCGTGGAGTTCAGAAGCATAACTTGTAAAAAAAATGATGACTGTGAAATATATAGACTTCATGCATGACGTTCACAGTCGTTCGTTCTCTCCAGATGTGGTAGTGTAAATAGATTATACTTCACAAATAATAACAAAGATCTTAATCATACATTGTTACACGAAATTTATTTTGAAAATATCCCATTCTAATGTTTTGACGACAACACATTTCGTTTGTGTTCAATGCATTTGATACCAAGACGTACATGTGACCCGCTGAGTCACAATCACCACCACTATTTTCTACTTTAATTTCATTAACAAATTCACAAATTATGACATTTCCTCTTGCATAACTAAAAAATAACAATTTTATTTTCTTCTTCTATTATTATTATTATTATTATTATTATTATTATTATTATTATTATTATTATTATTATTATTATTATTATTATTATTATTGTTGTTATATAGAACTATTATTATTATTTATTCTTTTTATATGGACGTACACCGACTTATTATTTTGGTATCTAATTAACATACGTGTTTGTGATGTGTACAGGCACACGTATGCAAATTAGATGACTACGCTGCAAAAAGAGACTCACTCTTTCTCTAAATGATCACAAAGACATTAATAATTATTAGAGAGTTGTTGGATCAATAGAGTGAAAGATGAAAGAGATAAATACATATGTAGCTAAGGAAGATGGGGAAACTTGTTCAGTTAATTATGAATTACAGCTAATTAGAACAATTCATTTATTTTCAATTAATCAATAAATCAAACTATACCTTCCCCAGAGAGCTTCGCCGCGTTATTCAAAACGAGGCGGTTGTTCTGTACTGTTGTGTAAACACATACGTGGATTAACGTTATACTGAAGTACTTGCTCAATGTATTAATAATACTACTAGGATTATTTGTAAGTAATAGTAATAGTAATGGTAATAGTAGTAATAGTAATAAATATAATAATTTTAATAGCAGGAATGATAACAGTAATAATAATAAAAACGTAACAATAGTTTATTTGTGGGGGCCTACGCTTATTAAAATTATAGTGCTAACTTATATAGTTATAGGTTGGTTGAGTGGTAGTACCTAACTCGGATTGTTAGAAATAGATTAAATTAAACATTTTATAATTTTAAAGTAGTTATTAATATTATTTAATTTATAGTTAAATCTTCATTACAAATCATGTAAATATATTTTTAGTTTTATTTAGATATTTAGATAAAATGTTACAAACATGAATAATTGTTGTTTTTCTTATATATATATATATATATATATATATATATATATATATATATCTATATATATATCTATATATATATATATATATATATATATATATATATATATATAGAGAGAGAGAGAGAGAGAGAGAGAGAGAAGAAAATAGAGTGATAAATATGCGACGATTGTCCAAATTTATTTCAAATTTCAATTGTTCAATGCAAGGTGTATTCAGTAATAAACTAGTGTTTATTATTCTTTCCTTAAGCCAAGGCGTTTTCAAAGATCGAAATCTTATCATCAGAGGAGAAATACAGATGGATAAGTTGGCTTTCGAAAAAACCAAAGTTCAAATATTTGAAAAATATGAAAATTATTATTAAAGGAATTTTTGTTAAAAAAACACAGTGAATGAAAAGAAAATTTCCGTGAAAAATATATGCAGATTGTCCGGGTGGTAAATTTCCGTTGAAAAGAAGTCAAAAGAATTGTAGAATGTGAAGAAAACTCTTTGCGTGGGAGCAGTGTGGAGAAAGTGCTCAAAATATAGGTGAGTCCAGACGCACTTAAAGGGGATTGAAAAGGGAGAAATTGGCCATTTTTTTTCATATACTTATATATATATTATTCATTCTCTTAACTTTGTCTTTTTTATTATGTCTGTTTTTTTCTCAGAATGATAGTTATATAGAGAGGGACAGGGGGCGCTCGTAAAGAGAGAGGCATTTATTAATGCAGTTTTGAAGGGTTTACGGCCGATGATTGGTTTTCGCTGACGCGACTTTAGACTGGATTTGATTCTGTCTTTTCTTTTTGTTTTCTCTTTTATCGTCCGTTTTTTTCTGACGGTGACATCAATGCGAGTTACTTTTGTTCACTTTTTATTTGTATTCAGTCTGTGATGAGATGTAATATCACCAAAAACGCTGACTATTTGACGTAGACTGTAATAATGTGTATTTACTTTTATAAATGCTCTACTTAATATTGAGCACTTTTGAAAATATTGGTGTTATGTTGGATTTATTAATATATATATATACATGATGATTAGGAAATCGATGGCATAACTTAAGAATTATACGCGTAAATTGTGAAAAATGTTCGGATAAACATGTGTTGGTAACGTTATGTTTCCGCTTTATAGGCATTTATCAACATTCTTTATTGCAAAAATCGAACACATACATGTGTTTGATAGTGCACTGTTATTTTTACATATTGGATAGATGAAGACTATCCTTGTGACAGGATCAGAAGTAAAAGCCATTGGTCTGTTGTTGCCACATACACCAACAAAACAATGAACAAATGACACCAACCAAATATAAATATCTTAACATGATAATCGGTAGGTGCTCCTTTAGTATACCAACATTGGGGACTCAATGAGCATCTTGCGAATGTTTACGTTTTTATTTCATGTAACAGGATACAAAAGACCAAATACAGATAAATAAATATGATGAGTATCAACCAAAGACCGCACAAAGGAAGAAATGGGCCATAAAGGAAACTAGTAATGGATGTCTATTACAAAAGTAACACTACACAAAGAGGCTCCTTTGCATATATAGAACATAATCTCGAAAGTATGCCATTAATTTTCCAAACATCATATATAGTAATTCACAGACAGCCGTTGCCGTTTCGTCTTTTCAAGACAAACCAGATGCTTTCTCTCCCCCTATCTGTATATATATATATATATATATATATATATATATATATATATATATATATATATATATATATATATATATATATATATATATATAATTTAAGTGAAATATTTGTAAAATCAATAGTAAGCAATGAAAATATATTTATGGCAATTAAGTTACACAGAGGCTCCCGCGTTTCATCCCCGAGTGAATCTTCAGGCTCTACTAGCTCTACTTACGTATCGAGCACTGTTTAAGTAAATACTGAAAATCGATACATAAAACATATGTCTCCTTATAAAATTTTAAGTGGATAGATGAAATAGTAACAATTATATATATATATATATATATATATATATATATATATATATATATATATATATATATATATATATATATATGAATTTGATTATTATTCCACGTATGCTCCTAGAGAAGTGTTTTATAGATGATTGGTGGTGTATGAAGCATTAAAAACGATGTTTTTTAAAATTGTTTTTATTTTGATATTTCGACCAGTCCTCTGGTCTTTGTCAAAAAATGATCTGAAATGAAGAAAACTGAGGATCGTTGAGCAAACTGTAATTTTGAACTGTGCGGCGTTCATTTTTTGTCATGACGCGTGAGATGGTCCACGCATAACGTTTCTTCAGGTTAGCAAAGAGAACCGTTGTTTAAAAAAAAAAAAAAACGAACTTATACGCGTCCGTTCTCTTTTTGAAAAAAAAACGAACTTATACGCGTTCGTGATTTGATCAATGCAATAAATGGAATTTGAATGGCACTAAATTTGTGGAGGGGGGGGTGATAGGAAACGAAATAATTGAATTAAACGTGAGTTAATATATAGTATAGTAACTAAGGTAATGCTAATGAATAAACAAATACTAATAGCACATAAATAATGAAGTTGATAAGAATAAAATAAATAAATAAAATATTGCCGGAAAACTGTATAAATAAATAAATAGAAAGAAATAGGGAACTAACAATAATGCGGTAATGGGTAAGGATAAAAAGTATTAAAAATAAAAATAATGTATTAAAACCTAAATAGATAGAAAATAAAAGTAAGTAAAAGGTGTGTAGTATGCTGGAAGGGCAGACACGAAACCACGATATATATATGGGGAAAATAGGAAGTGAATGTGAATGAATAACGTATATTATAAAGATGTAATATGAATAACACATGTTAAAAAGATGTAATACATATGATTTATAATAATAATAATAATAATAATAATAATAATAATAATAATAATAATAATAATAATAATAATACTGATAGCATTAGATGAAATCATATAATAAGTATAATAATGATAGATAGGTAAATGTATGAATAAATAATTAAATAGATAAATACCTGAGGTACCATGAAATGAATATATGATGTAAGTAAAACATATAGCAATGTTATAGGTGAGTGTGATATTATATTAAATAATTGTAGGTCTATATAGATGTAAGTAAATTGTTAAGGGATCATGTAATCTTATTTATTATGAATTATTGGTGTGCGTGGAAATATTTATATGGGTTCAAGAGACTAAGGTCAGTATTGAGTCCTGCATTGTGCGAGCCAAATCGAATAATCCATTGAATCTCTTTTAGTTGGCGAATTTTTGTTGAGGGGAAATTGGAGTCAATAAGGAGGCATTTAATATTGTCTGTTGTGTGGCCGGGTAGGTTGAAATGTAATGCCAGAGGTGCGTGAGGTGAATTTTGTCGGATAGATGTTTTATGGTTGTTCAGACGGGATCGAAAGGGGGTTTTGGTTTCTCCAATATATCCCTAGTTGTTGCAGATGGAACAATATATGTAATCTATGACATTAGAACTGTCACATGTCAGATGCGGGGGTTGGAGTTGGATGTTCGTGTTAGGTATGTTAAATAGGGTGTGGTGTCCATGTGTGTGCATACAAGGCAACGAGGTTTGTTACATTAGTAGTTGCCATGTTGTGGTGTATTTTTGTGTGAACGGGTAAGAGTGGCTGCTAAATTGGGCGGTTTTCTGACTGCATTAATGGGAGGGAGGTTAAAGATGGACATCATGCTGGGATTGGTTTGTAGCGCATTGACATTTTTTTTAAGGTGAGTTGTGATTTTGTGAATGTATTGGCCATGGTGGAAAACCATGGGGATGCGACTGTTAGTGATTTTAGGTTTGTACTTAAGGAGACTTAGTCTATCCATCCTATTGGTTTTTTAATAGCTTTTCTCATGTATTTGATGGGGTAATAACTACTGGTAAATTGCTGTGTGAGATTGGTGACGTGGTGTATGTAGTCTAAGGGGTCTGAGCATATGCGTTTTATACGTATGCACGAACTGTAAATTATGGATTTCTTCAAGTTTAAAGGGCGGTTGCTGTTGAAATTAAGAAATATATGATTATCTGTAGGTTTAGTATAGAGGGATGTCGATATTTTATTTTTGTGGGATTTAACTGTGACGTCTAGAAATGGAATGGAGTTATATGAGTGTTTCATGGTGAATTTTATGGTGCTATGGAAATCATTGGTGTATATTTTAAGAAGTAATGTATAATGAAACGACATATAGATGAAAGGGATAAAGGCGAAGACCGACTATAAAAAGACAGATTAAAGCCTAGATGAAAGGGATAAAGGCGAAGACCGACACCATAACGGTTAGTTAATACATGTATATCATATTTGTCTTTAAGTAAAGGACGAGTCTATATTGATGGAAAACGATAAAAGTAATTATGCTAGACGGTTAAGGCACAAAGATGCTACGATCTGTGAGGTCGGGTGCAAACAACCTCATCGAACAACAAAAAAGATATTTTAAGAAGTAATGTATAATGAAACGACATAAAAAAATGCAGAATGCAACATAGTTTTTCTTCTCTGGATGGTTACCTTCTTTTTTAGGAGCACTGACGAAACACTTGCATATATCTTAGTGGAAGGCCGAAACAATTGTCGGCAAATAAAAAAAAGAATTTGTTCCCCACATTTTATGTGGTTTCTATGATATTAAAATATTTTTTATTACAGCTCTAATCCTACACGATCGAGCTATTAGAAAACTTTGTGCCATAAAAATTTATATTTGAAGTGTAAATACACACACACATATCTATCTATCTATCTATCTATCTATCTATCTATCTATCTATCTATCTATCTATCTATCATGATATAATACTATGATTTAATGTTAGTTTCGGAACAAAAAAGTGTTACACGTGTCTCTGGAGTAAAAAAAAATGCACAGCACACTTGAAAACAATCTACGTTATCATATGAATATCACGTCTTCAGAGATAAAAGCCACAAGAATTTCACAACATTCAAATAAAGCGTCCAGGAAGGAAAGACTTTCAGACAAATCTGAGAAATGATAAAAACGATATAGAGACACCGCAAGCAAACACTTGATACTCACAAAAAAAAATAAAATAAAATAAAAATGGTCAAAAAAATCTTGGATGAACATCAGAATTTTTTTACTTGTTGTTTATTTTTCAGAAATGTATATATATATATATATATATATATATATATATATATATATATATAGTAAGTCGCAGCAATAACTTTTCGCTGCATCACAGGTCTTCAGTGTAGATAGACAATCAAGTGTTTCAGAGAGAGGGAGAGAGCGATGAAGAGAGTAAGATAAATATTTGTAATCAAGTAATAAAAAATCTAAATAAAAAGCAGTTTAAATTTAAAAAACATTTACTTCTAATTAAAGTTTTCACTTCATTTCCTGTCATGTTACAATGTGATTTGTGATGAATGACTTGATTGAACTCCGAAAGAAAATCGTAGACTTCCTTTTTTGATTCATCATGTCGTCGCAATATCTGTGTAACATATTAATAAAGAATATCATAGAGTATCTCGTGTTTCTATGTTTGTGCTTCTCGCCTATACGAAACTTTGATAAATACACATTTAATTATTATTTTTGATTTACTATTCATTGAATATTTATTGAAATTAAAAATTAAAAAAAAAAGGGAAATAGAACGAAACGTAAAAAAAAGATATGACTATACTTTAGCTTATTATCCTTCATCCGACATTAAGTCTCCACTCGGGCAACGCTTGGTAAATAAAGCTATTTTAACATTAAATATATATTGAATTAAATCATTTTCAGTTTTTAATATAGTTATATTTGCTAAGCGTTATAAATCTGAACAAAAAAATCCAAATTAGTTTTTGTTTACTTTTAAAATACATCGGTGCCAAGCAATACTTGATTTTTGGTTCAGTGCTTATTGTTTCCGAAGATTGTGGAGTATACGCTGTCACAAAAAGATGTCAGTCCACAATCATAATTTTTGTTATATAGATTTTCAATCCGCCATCTTGGAGTGACCTGTTGATTCCAAGATGGCGAATTGAAAATTGGCCCAAGTTATGTCCGATGTTTTAGGGGGATGTTTCTCCGATTTTTCTCTGATTATCTTCTTTGATGTGAGTTCTGCTTGTTTTTGCCTTAGTGTTCTTTCATCTTTTTTTCATCTTTCTTCCTTTTTGGTCTTGGAACAGTGTGCATATTTTTTTTAGTAAACAAAAGTCTCTGATGAGCAGCCCGTGAAAGTGAAGACTATATTTTTTGTTTTCGGATTGTGAAACGTTCGTAAGACGGAAGGAAATAGAAATAGAAATAAAATAAATAGAAAATTATGATTGTGGACTGCCGTTTTTTTCTTGGTCATTGGAATGCAACCAATCAATATATATATATGCCCTGGAGCCGGAAACATAACCTCATTGAGCTTGTTATCTGAAATAAATTGGATGATATAAAAAAGGGATATATACCTTAAAATATATATTTTTTTCATACAAACCCTGATATGGCTATTTGCTATCTGTTGCCTGCTTTCTTAACGCACAAATAGAACTTAATTTCCCTTCTTTATGTGATAATTTCCTTGCAGAGTTGAGGCTGATTCTGTACTGGGTCTGCAATTGCCACTTCCTACACTGATGATAGCAAAAGCTTGAAACGCCGCTGTTTGTAGGTTAAAATAATTTAATATTTTTTAATAAAATGTTGTTTAAGAAATTAAAGTTGAGCCCTGGAGTTAAAAATAGACTGTCACTTACCTATATGCAAAGTTCATAAAATGTAGACTGCTTTCTTAACGCAAAAATAGAACTTAATTCCCCTCGTCAACGTGATAATTTCCCGTGGCCGTGGGGTTGGAGCGCTGACTTTCAGAGTTGAGGTTGATTCTTTACTGGGTTCATGCCCGATGACTATCTGAAATTGCCACTCCTTAGACTGATTTTAAAAAAAAATGTAGTTCACCCCAAACAAGGCAAGTTTCCACTGTAGACGTAAGGGACTACTGAGAATTAGGGTGAAAGTTTAGGGGGTCATCCTAAATTCGGAGCTGTGCAGTGAGATGCTTGTTCACATTAGTTTTAAATTTCTGCATGTCGGTACAGTCGTGAAAACAGGAAGCCGGAAGCTGGTGGAAATAAGCTATTAGAGTAGAAGGCTCTCTGGCATATGGTGGACCTCCACAGTGAATGGATTGGATTTAGGTGATTGTCGGGTTGTTCGAGTGTATTTACGTCGAGGGAGCACAAGATAAATAAGTTCATCCAAGTACATTCTATTGAAGAACTTGTAAAACAAGCACAGAGATGCAACATTACGGCGATGGGACAGGGGCTGGAGCTTGGTGGATAGTGATGATAGCAAAAGCCTAAACGCCGGCGTCTATAGGTTAAAATAATTTTATATTTATTCAATAATATATATATATATATATATATATATATATATATAGTATGTTATGAACATATATTTATGGCAATTAAGCTACACAGAGGCGTTTGCGTTTCATCAACGTCAGTCTACTACCTAGCTCTACTCAAGGATTGATCACTGTTTAAGTAAATACTGAAAATTGATACATAAGAAGTTATAGCTCTTTATAACATTTTATGTAGATACATGAAATAATATATATATATATATATATATATATATATATATATATATATATATATATATATATATATATAGAGAGAGAGAGAGAGAGAGAGAGAGAGAGAGAGAGAGATAGGGACGAAGGGAAATGTGTGTACGTATTATGCATGTATGGAATCAGAAACTGACATTTAGAAATATAATCTTTGAGAGAGTGGAATGAGAGAGACGGAGATAGAGATATAGATAGAGACATAGATAGATAGCGAGAAAGACGGAGACGGAGATAGATAGAGAAACACATAGAGAGAGAAGGTTATATATAGAGAGAGATTGATAGCGAGAATGGGATAGAGAGAGACAAAGAGATGAAGAGAGGGTGATAGTATGAAAGAGTTGGGTATATGTATTATGTGGTGTTGAAATGAATCTGAAACGGCATTCAAAATAATAATATTTGAAAGATTACGTTTGTTTTATAAAAAAAACGTGGTCAATGTAATCGACCAGCGATGAAAGCAATCACATCTTTCATTGAAGATTCATTTTTAAATTAAGAGAATCGAAAAGGTTGCACTCATTAAACCAACACGTCAAATGTCAAACGGTTTGAATATAAAATGAAAACGTGGTTTTAAAACAACGTTTTCATTTTTCTTCAAATCTAAAATGGTGAACACGTTAATTGAATACGCGAGATTACTATAATGTAGAGAAAAGATCTAAGAATGTACCTAAATTTCATGAATTCTTTGTTTTTTTAGGGGGAGCGGCGTGGAAGAGTGGGGAGGTATATAGGATTAAAATAACTGTAAGTAGAGAACTTATTACTTAAGTCTCCAACAAATATATTAATACATACATGTGTCGTCTTCTTTGTATTTTGATTCGTTGAATAACATTATTTTTCAGAAAGGTTATAAAATGTGACCTTCCTAATGCCACACATCCATGAAATCGTTAATAACATCAGAATGCTTTCTGAAATTCAACCATATTGGTTACAAATAAACTTCAGTCTATGCCTGACTTGTCCACCAAGTTTCAATCATAAATGTCCAACAGTCTTTGTTTTATCGCCGTACAATGATATGATTTAAATGTTGCAAGCATACATAGATACAATCTGCAAACTTATCAATAACTATAACACACGATCTGATCTTGGCTGTTTTGGTTCTCTTCAGTACAGGAATAGTCTGGGTATTGTTTTCATAGACATCTTTGAGATTAAAATAAAATCTGACGGTCAAGATCCGGTGAGTGTGAAACCCGTTCAGAATCACACATCGTACTAATGATACGATCACCGAAGTGTCTTTGCATATCATTAAACGGCAATAAAAGAAAGACTGTTGGATATTCATGGTTGGAACTTGCTGAACAAGTCCGACATAGAATGAAATTTATATGCACCAAATATGGTTTGATTACATAAAGAGTTGTGAATTTTATAGACGATTCTGTTGTAACATTTGTGGGTCATCCTATATAAGCGTATATATAGAGGTAAGTCGTATATCAAAGATATTAATATCCAATAGTGAAGTCGTATGATGTAAAACAAACAAAAACTATTAAAAAAATATCAATCAATTTCTTTTTAAGTTTAAGAAAAAATATTTATTTATTTGTAATTGTTTTGTACGTAAGCTAAATTTGTCATAGTATTATATATTAAACGGTGTTTTTGAACGGTCTAATAGAACCGTAGCAAGTGGTTGTCTGTTGAGGTCAAATGGTCATGTTTGACAACTGTGTGAACGGAGAAGGTGGATTTCAGCATGATATATACCCATAGTTACATTCCATTGCCTACTAAGGGTGCCTGGAAGTTATCTTCCTTGCTTATGTAGGGTAAATAAACCGAGGAAAATCGGAGGTAATTATTCAGGGTTTTCTGTAAAGAGGTCTTATTTAATATCTAATAAGCGTTTTCATATTGCATATAACTGCATTTAGAAAATACAAACATCAGAGTAAAATGATAAGATGACGATGACACCTGCAAATCAGAATTCAGAGTTTGGTTGGTCTTACAGCATATTAATTGTGAGGTTATATCAGGGCTAGTTTTAATCTACAAACCGCATATCATATCAGATGAAGGCTGAGATTATCAACATATGTGTGGCTAGTAGTACAATACGAGTGTGGGTGTGGTATATAGACAGACAAAACAATCGAAAAACTGTCTTTCAAAATAACGCAATGAAATAAATGCGTGGAGTGAAATTAACGAATCACATCAAAAGAAGCGATCTTCAGCAAAGACGAAGCTATCACTCATATACTCTATAGTTAAATGGAAAGTATTATGACTCTACCGGCACACAAAAGATCAACAGTCGGTGTGATCCAATATGTGTAGAAGGAAAAGGTGTAAGGGTGCATAAAGAAGAGGTAGACCCCCAACTCAAAGGCCTGATAACGTATGTCTCTCCTCTTATCAATGCGAAATTTAAAAATAAAAACTGATAACACAGATGTTAAGTGTTATTATTATATGTTTAGCTATATTTTCACCAGAATCAAAACGAAAATCACAAGGACAGATATACTGTCAAATGCTTCTGTAAAACCTATTAATTATTAAAATAAATTCATAATGTATGTTATCATAATCCAAGATAAATATTTAAAAGACACGAAAATTCGCCATATTGATTTTCAAATAGTTTTGTATAATGAACACGCCCAAGACTAAATGCATGACCACTAATGAAAAAAAAAAACTCCTCTTAACATCAACATCAACGACCAACAAATCAAACAAGTGACAGTGTTTGTTTAACTTGGCACAAGCTGTCTTCATCTAACGACGGGAATAAAAACAGCTGCAAATTACAGAATCGTCTTAGACTGGGCCGCCTTCACAAGAAACAAAACCGCCTTAACTTTTAAATGCATACCATACAAAATCAAATCAAAAATCTATTAGGCATATTCCTTTCCTGTAATCCTATATGGACTTGAATGTGTTCACGGGACTGTAGACTATGTAAGAAAGTAGAAACTTTCCAAAGCCACATCATGCGCTTCATTACTGATCATAAACTATCAGTATTGCGAGGTCAACCGGTGATTCCAAAATATGTCCCGCGTCTTGTGTTAATGATCTGGGGTCCCTATTGTTGTCTTGGTCCGAATGGGTTAACGGAGTTGTAGACTATGTAAGAAAGTAGAAACTTTCCAAAGCCACATCATGCGCTTCATTACTGATCATAAACTATCAGTATTGCGAGGTCAACCGGTGATTCCAAAATATGTCCCGCGTCTTGTGTTAATGATCTGGGGTCCCTATTGTTGTCTTGGTCCGAATGAGTTAACGGAGTTGTAGACTATGTAAGAAAGTAGAAACTTTTCAAAGCCACATCATTCGCTTCATTACTGATCATAAACTATCTGATCATATCAGTATTTCAGAGTTGCGAAAACTAACTGGCATCCCAGCAATATCCTCTGTCAGGTCTTGAGATTGTTTGGACACGTCAAGCGTTCCAGAGTAGGGCTATGCAAAATAAGCGTTAAAGGCATAATACAAGGAAGCCGGTCGAAAGGTAGACAAAAGAAAAGACGAATAGAAAACGGTGGTGAATGGACAAACATGAAAATAAACCAAGCGAACATCTTAGCCCAAGATCGTAGGATTGGAGGACACTCAGTCATGTTAGTGCGTATTCTGCAGTGCGTTTAATAGTGACTAATATTCAAATGAAGTAAATATTAATTTAAAAAAAATAATTATCTTTTAAAAATTGAATTTTTTTATATTAACAAATCGCTGTTACATTAATAAATAACTCAAAATATTGCTCTAACTTCACACAAATATACCCCTTATACAGATTACCGTAATAATTTATTATCAAAATATGTGTGTATGCATAAATATGTGAGTAATATATATATACATATCAATATATATATATATATATACATATATATATATATATATATATATATATATGGTAAAATGAAAAAAGGAAAACCAAAAACTGGATGTTTTTTATGTGTACATCAACGTTTCGTCTTTATTTATAAGACTTCATCAGGATGATGATATAGGGAAAAGATATCATGCAAGCACAGATACATGTAGGGTAGACATGTTGGGAAGAAAAATAAAATAAAATGAAAAATAATGGCAGCGTCTTGCTGGACGTCCGTACTTGTTAGAGAATGAAAATTAGTGGGAGAAAAAGGGGAAGGGTGGAGGGAGCAAGGACTACTGTGGCTGGCGATGAGAGAAAGAGGTGGGGGATGAGCAGGGGTAAAATGGATGGCAGAGAGAGATTGGCGGAAGAGAGGGAGGGGGTGTTTGACCAGATGGCTGTGGTCGAGATTGAAGGGGAAGAGTGAGTTGGAATGTTTGTGTGTGGGGGGTGTATGCAGGGAAAATGGGGATGGGTAGAGAGGGAGGGGGGGGCTGTGATTTTGGTGGATGGGCGAAAGTTATGGTCTTAGAGAGCGTTTGGAGAAAATGAGGGAATTTAAGAAGAGGTATGGGAGAAAATAGATGAGAGGGGGAAGAGGGAGGATTTGTCGTGATAGAGTGTGAAATATTTGAAATATTTGGAAAATGATAGCAATGAGTGAGGGATTGGAGTGGGTGGGGGAGGGGGGTGATTGAAAGGGTGGGTGAGGAATATTTGAAATATTTGGAACATGAGAAAGTTTATTTGGACTGTAGTATTAAAAATGTGAGGGGAAAAAAGTGAGGAAAAAAAAAGAGAAGATTCAGGGAGAAGAAGGAAGGGTGTGGGTGAATGGATGAGTGTCATAAGGTTAGAGATGAAAATAAAAGTTAGCCATGATATGGCAAAAGACTTTGTTCTGTGAGGATGATCTTGCTTATTAAGGGTGATAGGTTAAAGAAACCATTTCGCTGCTTGATGGTAGTGGAGGATGTCATGAGGGCAGTTTCCAATAATCTTCGCCGAGATTTGTTGTGGATGTGTTTAGTGATTTTGGCTTGTTCAAATTTGAATGCATGACCATATTCTAGAGCATGGGAGAAAAGTGCACTAAGAGGGTTGTTGTTTTTTATGTCCCTTTTATGTTCATTTAATCGTTTCTTCAATTCACGTTGTGTTTCTCCCACGTAGAATTGATGGCAATCATTGCAACAAATCTCATCACATCCTCCACTACCATCAAGCAGCGAAATGGTTTCTTTAACCTGATTGTGTTACTTCAAATAAACACTGTCTTGAAACAGCTGTAAACAATTATAGTACCTTTCTGTATGCTCTTTATTTGTAACTTAATTTAAAAAATGATTTAAATCGTAAATACACATCCACATATATATCCTTGTGTACATATGTTTAAAAAATGTATTGTTCATAATCTCGTCTTCAGCATGAAAATTATTTGTTAGTTCATTGAAAAAATAACAATGGAATTGTTAAATGATCAGAAACACATAAAAAAAACAACAAAACAAGAAAACTAACTTTTTTAATTTTTGATTTTGCATGTGACGAATTGATAAATAATTTTTGTGCTAAAGATGTGATTATGGACAATAATTTTGTGACAATATGTACACAAAAGAAAAATAATATTTGTTGATGTTGAAGTTTTGCGCATGATTACACAATATCGATTTTGTCATGGAGTTTGTATTCTACTAAGTTATACAATATATGAGCTCTGATGGACTTTCACCCTTTCATAGAGATTTAGAATGCTTCATTTTTTAAATTTATATCATAAAACTTATGCTTTGTGCCTCCTTATGATATAACTAAAGTTATGATCATTGAACTTGTCTTTTTTAACACACACACACACACATATATATATATATATAAATATATATACATATATATATATATATATATATATATATATATATATATAGTAAAGAGAAGTTATTAACCCTAATTTTGAAAGTAATGGTATTTTTTCTATTTTCATCAATTTATTTATTGATGGAATATTTTGTCATTCTCAAAAATACATATGACTATAGTCACGAAGAACAAATGCAGTAAAAGATTATAAA
>OY744515.1:16031303-16078803 GCA_963556195.1 Sepiola atlantica
CAAAGAATCTCATAAACAAAAACAAAATTACAGTCTCGCTGAAGAATCGAGATTATCATTATATATATATATATATATATATATATATAAATATATATATATATATATATATATATATACATATATATATATATACATAGTAAGTTATGAAAATATATTTATGGCAAATAATCTACACAGAGGCTTCCGCGTTTCATCCCCGTAGGGAATCGTTAGGCAAAAATGCATTGAGTTTGTGTTGCCGGGTGTTTATATATATATATATATATATATATATATATATATATATATATATATATATATATATATATATATATAGACGCGGTGTTTAGTTTAGCTAGTTAACCAATCAGATTCCTTGTTATTCTCTTAGCCAATCGTTCAACTTAGAATAGGAAATAGGAAGTGAAATCAACCGAACCTTTGTTTGTGATAAGTTGAACGATTGGCTACGAGAATAACAAAGAACCTGATTGGTTAACTAGCTAAACTAAACACCACCAGTATATATATATATATATATATATATATATATATATATATGTATAAACCCGTCACCACTACCTCCATGCATTTTAGCTTGACGATTCCCTACGGGGATGAAACAGGCTCTCTGTGTAGCTTATTTGCTTTAAATATATTTTCATAACTTACTACCAAGCTCTACTCACGTATTGAGCACTGTTAAAGTAAATACTGAAAATTGATACAAAAAAGATTATATCCTCTTATAACATTTTATGCGATCGGGTGTAATTAAGGAGTGGTGCAACCGATTAAAAAATGGCCGCACATCAGCGGAGAGTGACCAGCGTTTTGGCAGGCCCCAAACTGCTAGGAGTGGATCTGTTGTTTAAAGGGGGTGAAATTTAATGATGGAAGATCGTCGTTCAACCGTACGGGAGATCACCCAAGAGGTCGGAGTGAGTAAAGATTTCGCACATGCAATTTTGCGTGATCATTTGAACATGCAAAGAGTGGCTGTGAGATTTGTGCCCAAGTTGTTGTCACATGAACAAAAGGACCTCTGTTTGCAAGTTGCATATGACTTCCTGGAAACTGCCAATACTGATCCTGGGTTTCTGAACACCGTGATAACTGGAGATGAGTCATGAGTGTACGGGTACGAGCCAGAAACAAGGAGACAGTAGACGCAATGGAAGCATCCCGAGTCTCCAAGGCCAAATCAAGCTAATGCTGACTGTCTTCTTTGATATCCATGGAATTGTGCATCACGAATATGCACCGGAATGGCAAACAGTGACAAAGGAGTACTATCAAGATGTTCTCCGGCGTCTCCGTGACGCAGTTCGGCGCAAAATACCAAACATGTGGATGGCGAAAAAATGGCAACTGCATCACGACAACGCCCTCGCACATTCACCACAATTGATCAAAATGGAATTCCAGTCGTGGCTCCTTGCGATTTCTGGTTGTTTCGAAAATTGGGGACGCCACTGAAAGGTTCCCGTTTTGAGACTAGAGAAGAGATAATGCGGAACGTGACGGCGGATATGGACACCATTCCGACAGTGGATAGATCGGTGGGCTAAGTGTGTGCAAGCACAAGGGGCCTACTTTGAAGAGGATTAGGGTCCCAACGCCGTCAGTTATTTGAAATTTTTTTTTCTAGCCTAAGGTCGGATACTTTTTAGACAGACCGCGCATGCCCTCTCTTATCGGTGGAGAACTGACGAAGGAAAAGATTACAGATGTCGTAAAATGTAATCAGATTCGTTTAATATCAAACAAACTAGCGCAGATGCGAAGTGTGTGGTACTGATATATATATATATATATATATATATATATATATATATATATATATATATATATATATATATAGTGTGTAGATTTCAATTTTGTGTAGAGAATCTGAATAACAGAGCTCAATGTAATTTAAACAGAGCAAAACAGAATTATAAAAAGAAAAACTATACACACATTAAGGTTGTACACATAATAACTTATTTCGACCCCTTTAATTAGGTCTCCTCAGATGTATAGACAACCACGTCAAAAAACCCCTTTTTTTTGACGTGGTTGTCTATACATCTGAGGAGACCTAATTAAAGGGGTCGAAATAAGTTATTATGTGTACAACCTTAATGTGTGTATAGTTTTTCTTTTTATAATTCTCTCTCTCTCTCTCTCTCTCTCTCTCTCTCTATATATATATATATATATATATCTGTGTGTGAGTGTGCGTGTGTGTGTATATATGTATGTATGTATATATGTGTATAGACTGAAGTAAAGGGAACTACACAGTGACGACCATTTGACGTCAGCTTCGAATTGTCATAGTGATTGAGTTGGCGTATTATCCATTAGAAGGACCACATGGCGATAATTATAGTTGTGCAATGTTCAATTACCAAGTAATTATAACATGGAAGTTACACATGCGTTACCAGTAACTGAATTGATATAGCCATTCTCGTATCAGTCATTTCCAGTTGAACTTGTATAAAATTCAAACAATTATTGTTACAAAGCCTAAATAAATTAATGACCGATCACGATTGTCGGTTGATTTCCATGGAAATATCACAAAATAATTGAGTGAGCGTAAATTTTAAACAAGAATTAATTATTTCTTTGAGTGAAAGATTTCAAAACTAATTATTATTCGTTCGATCACATGGGCGTTCAATTATGATTTTTGCAACTGATATTCATTTCATTGCTTTATGGTTCTTTGTTTGGTTCTGAATATTTTTCAGTTTTATTCTGAATATTTTGTCATGTGCTGAAGACAAATTAGCGTAACTATGTAACAATATTGGATTTGGGTGTGGAAAAAAGTGTTATAAACGGCATTTTTTAAAATAAGGTTAAATTAAATAGAAAGGTGGAACATCCCATTAGAAGTTAAACATTAATGTTAGGGTAACGTGGCAGAATTTTACCTTATAAACAGGAAGTCTCCCGACATACGTAGCGGATAAGCTGAGAAAATCTTTCTCATTTTTGTGGACCACAAGAGTGAGAGAGAGAAAGAGAGAGAAAGAGTAAGATATATATATATATAGATAGATAGATAGATAGAGAGAGAGAGAGAGAGAGAGAGAGAGAGAGAGAGAGAGAGAGAGAGAGACATCTTTGGGACAGCTGGTTAATCCATATAATAAAGAATAGGTTGGGGGCATTGTGTATGTATATATATATATATATATATATATATATATATATATATATATATATATATATAAGAAATCAGATCTTGTCGACAATAGAAGACAGTCCAGTTAGATAAACACTTACTGTACTGTTAACCATTTCTTTGTAAACTTATTCTGAAGAATAAATCCTATTGGTGTGTATGAATGTGTTATTACGTAATTATACACACACACACACACACACACGCACACACACACACACACATATATATATATATATATATATATATATATATATATACTGGAAGAAAATAACAAAGAGTAACAAAGAAAAGAGAGGGTGGGTTGTCTTCTTTTACTTATATATATTTGTAGGCACAAAATTGGAACATAAATGTTAATAAGATTGGCGAAGTAGCCAAAATTGCTGAAATACGGGACACATTGAAAAAAACAGGTAGAGGGGATCAGCTTTTTCTTCGGATTGAAAAAAAGAAGGTTTTTAAATTTCTATTTACCCAAGCAGTATAGTTAAAATAAAAGAAATTATTGAAAAAGGAGAAAAAGGTGTTTTCTTTTTGCTTTTTTTTCTATCGATACGTCTTACAGTCGACTCTTTTCAAGGTTATCGTCGACGAAATGATATCTATCTATATATATAAAATAGTAACTATGTGTATGCGTGTCCGCCATATCTTTGTGTCTTATGTTCACACACACCGCTAGACAGAATTGCTTGACAATTGTATGTAGACTACTGACCTCTCAGTGAAGGTCATAGGCTATATAATACATATATCTCTTTAACGCTTGGGTCCCCGCCGCCCCCACTGATAACCGTTTTTCCTTATATTCAAATGAAATTTGAACCATAGGTAAATGACAAAATATGATGTCTATTTCCAAGATTTCAGCAAATTTTGATAATATTAAGATGGTCCCCGGAGGCACAACCCCTCTATTGAAAATTGTTCTCCCTTTAATTCAAATGAAATATATATATATATATATATATATATATATATATATATATATATATATATATATATATCAAAGAGAACACTACTTTGTCTGTGCATGTCTGTCCCTAAAAACAAAGACATACTAGGAAATGTACTTTCAATATAATTGTATTCACATGCGCTATTTGCATGTGAACATAATGGAAGTATTTTTACGTCTATGGCTGACCCTTAAAGAAGCTCATGGCAATTTTCAAACATTTTACACAATGAAATTAATCTATTTATTAGCGTTAGTTTAAGAGTATTAACATATATCTGAATAGCTCGGTGAGTAAGATATCTAGCTGGCAGCATCAAGGTTGCTGTTAAAGTAAACTCTCCCTACCATTATGTTGCATATGATGCTACCCCACACTCTAACCTGGGCAATACCGGGTAGCTCTGCTAGTATATATATATATATATATATATATATATATATACATATTTTTCAAATATTTGAACTTTGTTTTTTTCGAAAGCCAACTTATCCATCTGTATTTCTCCTCTGATCATAAGATTTCGATCTTTGAAAAGCCTTGGCTTAAGGAAAGAACAATAAACACTAGTTTATTACTGATTACACCTTGCATTGAACAATTGAAATTTGAAATAAATTCAGACAATCGTCGCATATTTATCACTCTTTTTTCTTCTATCTCTCTCTCTCTCTCTCTCTCTCTCTCTCTCTCTCTCTATATATATATATATATATATATATATATATATATATATATATATATGTATATATATATATATATATACTAGAAGAATACCCGTCTGTATTATATTTATTTATATATGCATTACAGAAGATCAAAACAACATCGGTACCGTCGGTTTCAAATCTAAACAAAGGGGGCCTGGTCTCCTCTGCCGAATTTTGGTCAGTCTCTTTTTATGTCTGTCTCCCTGGAAAATGGCGGCTTGCGTCTGAAACTGAAGTACCAAAAGTACCTAAGATGCTCTGTTCTTCTGTAATACATATATAAATAAATATTACGTTCTTATTTTTATTAAGTCTTAATAATCGAGCACTCTGATGGGGTTCTTTCCTACTAATCTTATATATATATATATATATATATATATATATATATATATATATATATATATATGTTTATAATGAATGTATATTTATTGCTTATAATTTTCTCATTTATCTTTTAATATGTCATTATATGTAAAAAAAAAAAGGTAAAGGTCGCATAGCCTGAACGCGCACGAGTGTCGTTGCCGACATCGCACACTGCCCATGGCCGTAGCGGCGGTGATTTAAGAATCACCGTGTCTAGGGCACAGAATATGGAAGGCGGAGCCAATCCCTCCCCTTCCGCTGCCTTGAACCTTCCCTGAGTTTTAGTCAGGTACCCATTTACTGCTGGGTGGACAGAGGGAGTTTTCAGACCCGAAAATTCGCATGCCGTGAGTGGGATCGAACCCGGGTCGTCCAGTGCTATAACCACTCGTCCACAGGCCCTCCCTTATTATATGTATCCGTTATTAATAGATGTCAGTTTCCACAAAATAAATGATTCTTATTTCCCTGTGATTTACCAAAATCTCCACACACCTCCTCTCGTGTACCGTCAGCAAACTGTGTTATGATTCCATAGAAAACAGTCAAACCATTGTTCAAAAAGAGATTTACGAGACAGTTGTAAACATTACGAAACAGGATATTAATTCATTAACTCTTTTGTATATCCACATATAACAATTTGGATAAACGCTCTCATATGCATACTTACGCTATAACAATTCAAATTGAGTTTTCTATTCAAATCTATAACATCGCTCAGAAATGTTTTTCGTTAAAGACTCTTATATACTATCTGGTTTTGCCCGCTCGCTACCGCTTCATAATTTAATACATATTCGTTCACTGAAATCATTGAAATGAAACTGATCGATCATTAAAGAAGACAAAACTAATCGATAAGAAGACAAAACTAATCAATAAGAAAAAGAAGAGAAAACTAACTGAGAAGAAACAAAACAAGTCC
This sequence comes from Sepiola atlantica, assembly GCA_963556195.1. Lineage (NCBI taxonomy): Eukaryota > Metazoa > Mollusca > Cephalopoda > Sepiida > Sepiolidae > Sepiola > Sepiola atlantica. The sequence continues at coordinate 16,037,439 of OY744515.1, forward strand.
ATAAGTAAAAGAAGTAAACGCATCCCTCTCTCTTCTTTTTTACTCTTTGTTAGTTTAACTTTCTCATTAGTTCTTATTCTTTTCTTTTCATACCGAGAAGCGCGCCGGACACACGTACGTTCACTTTCAGTATATAGATGAGTTGACTGGTGATACCAGATCAGGCTGCCCTGTGGCTCCCTGAGACGAAATTCACCTACATTGACGTTTTCTGTTTTTTTTGTTTGTTTGTAAAACTTAATTATGTTCTACAAAACCAAAAACAAAAACAACAGCCCCTCTCCCTTTCTCCCTCCCCTTTTTTATTTTTATTTTTCCTACCCTACTCCCGGTCCTGGATATGACCTTAAACTACATCCGATGGTGAGATCCGGCTTACAGACTTTGGGGAATGTGGAGCCTCCTCTTAATTACCATTGCTCCCAGGTCCACCCTGACCCGGAGTGGTAGTACCTGTTAGGGTCCCAACTATGGGTTAAATAGAAACAGATATTAAAAGGGGAAAGAAACAAAAAAGAGAAGAAAACAAGACCAGATTCGGCATTAAATAACCCAAAAAGGGTTGATATGCCGTAAAACAAAACTACCAAACTACCATAGATGAGTTGAATGCGATTATATTTGAGTTCAATCATATTGGTTTCAAGTACTGCAAGTCGCTTAATTTAGGTTAATCTTTATCGTAAATTCTCGTATCTGAATGTATATGGTAAACAATGGCTCCGTCATAAAACTAGAATATTTACAATTCAAACATTGTATGGGTTCTAGTTTAGTAACGCGATGGTGAGATTACGTAGATAAATTATGTGTCCAAGTGAATCTCTGTGTCGAAAATACATTAATAATATATAGTATTTAATTAACTTTGATTGTTCATTTTGGCAGTTCCAGTTTCTTTTCAAGTACCAAGCTTAATTAGGAAAAGGTTAATTATCTTCTGAAATAAACCCAAGTTCAAAAATAATTTGGCATATCGACTCTCATTCCCAATTCTTATGATTCACTTCATCGATCAAGAAATCTTTTACACATTTACATTTACCTAAAATAAAATAATTAACATGAAATGAAATTCGCATATAAACAGATAAACAACATATACACTATTTTTCAATGTGAACATCGATAAAATAATGTTGGCCGGATTTAGCTGAACTTCGATTCTGACTAGCCAACATTTATTTATTATTGGTTACAATGTTAGTTGGAATTACAGTTTCATCATATTAAGCATTCTTAAACTGTCATCTTAAAAGAAAAATCAGCTAAGGGGAATAACTCTTATTCTTTTAGTAAGAGTTATCGTACCTTTCTTGCTTTTTTCATTCAAGTTTTACTAACGATTTCGTTATAAATGTTTCTTTATAAATAAAAACAAAGATTCCTTTGTAATTTAGACACTGATCTGTTTCCTTAATAGTCTGCTTTGTTCTTATTAAATGAAAACAAGGTTCATTTTAAGCTTAGGTACTGAATATGACAAAAACAAAGTGTAGTTATAGAACATAGATAACATTAAAATGTAATGGATATCATGAAACGTCGGATGGGTACAGCTATTACAGCTAGAACATATCAAGGGAGAGAAATGAATAACAATTCATTCATCACTCACGTTGTACCGTTACCATGTTGATCAGATTTGGTGTATCGATTTTACACACACACACACACACACACACACACATATATATATATATATATATATATATATATATATATATATATATATATATATATAAGTATATTGATTATATTCATATGAGCTGACACCATGTTGTAATTTCACTAAACGTTGAGGACATTGTAGGTTCATACCCTTTTCAAGTGCATTAATACGTAAACGATCGCAATAGATCCGATATTTGACTTGATTGATTCCATAGTCCAGAACGGTATCCGTTCGGCATATATAAAAATTGCAGAATAGTTTTACACTAAATTTAATAACGGCACACGCACCCACACGTATGTGGCAATATTTACAATCATGAATAATCTTCGAATAAAATAGGAAGCGAAATATCAATCCTCTGTACATGGCTAGCATTATGTAAATTTTTGTCGTATATTTCGTTTTCCTTTATTTCTTCCTTTATATATATATATATATATATATATATATATATATATATATATATATAGAGAGAGAGAGAGAGAGAGAGAAATTGTTGTCTACAGACATAATGTTTCGCTGTATCACAGCCCCTTAGTGCGGCTAGACTAGTACCCATCCTAATTAAGGGATCGAACCTACAATAATCTAGTTGATCGTCGGCAACCTTAACCACAACGCAACGGGAAAAGCGCTATTGGAAATGATATCTACAATGTATTTTTATATAAACATTGACCGCTGTATATATATATATAAATATATATATATATATATATATATATATATATATATATATATATATATTAATTCGAGCATTAATAAATCTTATAATTGCATATTAAAAACATTCTGACATGCACAAGCATTTCTACTTCTATTTATAAGATTCATATGTTCACAGCTTCATTTTTACAGCTTCTTTCTCTGACTTTTTCTCATTCCTTTATTTCATAAATCATTTTCTGCATAACTTTATCCTTACTTTTTTTCGATTTAAATATAGACTAATTTTTCTTTCTCTATACACATAATACCGTGTTTGATCAAGAACCGCTTGGGGGGGGGGTACACACACTCATTTTTACATATGGATTTCCGATCTCATATACACACAGAGACAAACAACAATGCTTGTTTAGTTCATATCACAATTACTAAATTTGGATACAAATATATACATCAAGTATATATATATATATATATATATATATATATATATATATATATATATATATATATATATATATATATATATGGGAAGAGAAGGATGAAGGTAATCCGAAGTGATGGGAAAATGAAAAAGGAAAACCAAAAAGGGATGTTTTTTTATGTGTACATCAACGTTTCGTTTTTATTTATAAGACTTCATCAGGATGATAATATAAAGAAAAATATCATGCAAGTACAAACACATATAGGGTTGACATATTGGGAAGAAGGGAAGAAAATAGTAGCCACTACTGGAGAAAACAGTAGGGTGGACGTCCGTGCGTGGTGGAGTCATTATATATATATTTATATACATATAAATATATGTGTGTGTATACATATACGTTTATATACATACATACATATACTAGGCCTGTTTAAAACATATCCGACCTTAGGCCAGAAAAAATATTTCAAATGCCTGACGGGGTTGGGACCTTAATCCCCTTCAAAGTAGGCCACTTGTACTTTCACACACTTAGCCCATCGATCCATCCACTGTCGGAAACACTTCTAGAAGTCTTCTTTTGGAATGGTGTTCATCTCCGCCGTCGCGTTCCGCATTATTTTTTTTTTCGCACCCTCTCAACAACAGCAACTTTAGCAACAGATTTGATGTAAGTCTTCCACTTCAGGTGTAAGGTGAAAGTCAGTCCTTGGAGCTATCAAAGAACGGGGGCATCCTCGAAGAGAGAGTCAATCCTTTCGACTGAGAAGTGAGAATCCGAGCGTTTGTGGTGAAAAGAGAGAAGTTTAGATTTAGAGGCGTTAAAAGTTACAAGACATTTCTTACCCCATTGCACGACGTGCTCCAAGAGAGAGTTAGAAAGTTGTTGATTATCAATGCTCTTTGAAGTGTTACCTGTAAATAGTCGTCTGTATAGATGTAAGAGAATGATCTCAGAATATGATTTGGAAAAGCATGTATTAAGATCAGAAAGAGGTTGGGTCTAGAATGGATCCTTTCGCCCCGCCGGCATTGATGTTGTTTGCTTCGGACTTTTGCCTGTCAATAACGACTTTCATAGATCAATCAGACAGAAAAGATGTGACGGTTTTGAGAACATTGTAACGATAGTAATGGCTAACGAGTTTATGGAGCAAATATTTGTGCTAAACTCTATCGAAAGCCTTTGATATACCAAGATCCATCGCCTTAGAAACGAAGCCCTGTCGATAGATTAACTTATCATGTGCGATATCACAGTCAGCAGGTCAGCTGTCGACCTTGCAGGACGAAATCCACATTGACAGACTGTTTATTTTTGAGGCGGTGGACAACTTTTTTGTATTTATTACAGATTCAAGCAACTTATAAAACACGGAAAACTGATCGGTCTGTACCGATCTTCAGTATTTTTAGATATCGGGTAAACCAACGAAGTTTACAAAGGTAATGGAAAACATTTCTTCTTTAAGAAACGATTGAACAGATTTGTACGGATAGGAGTTATCACGGGTTGAAATTTCTTGAGTACTATGACCGGTATGTTGTGCCAGTTGCCTTGGCATCGAGGTTTTGATAAGTTTGGCGACACTTCGGTCAGTACTTTGGATGTCGCTTAGTGTATGTTTGGTCATGTATATATATATATATATATATATATATATATATATATATATATATAAGTGTTTAGTATTTTTGTGTGTTTGTGTATATATGATTCCATAAAGCGTTTTTTTTGTGAATAGGAAAATACATTACTTTGAAACAATTGAACCTGCCATAATTTCAAAACTGAATATATTTCCGACATGATTACAAGTAACCGTGTTCACGTGGTGATTAATAATCGCTATGATTAGAGAAAGCAATCGCCATCGTTCTTTTCATAATCGAACGATGTTTCAGCTGTAAACAAGAAACTTCCATTTCATCATATTGATTGTCGCCAGTGAAAGGCTGGCTAGCCAGGGATTGCATGTGAGCATTTCAATGTGATATTTTGCGTCCTTCTTAATTTTTTATTACATTCGTCGCACGCTACACTCTGGATGACACCTACCAATAAAAATGCTCCTGATTTCATTCAATTCGATTTCATAATAATTTCAGTATAGCAACCTGATTCCTACGAAAGTGTTGACGTGAAATCAAACTGTTGGTCTTTCAAAAAAACAGCCGTGCTTGATTTTTCTTTAAAATGTGTCCCCGCACATCGATGAGACCTTTTTTCTGCCGGTCTGTCAAGCTTAAGTGTGTTTCTTTTTTTATTAAAAAAGAAACTACACAATCAAGATTTATGAAAATAAGTGCGTCCATTGTGACAATCTCCCTGGTCATGTGTCGAACATTGTGGTTGGATTGAATCAGAAGTTTTGAAGCTATTAGGTCTGTCCCACTATGTTCGAAAGAGCATTCTCGTTGATCTGTCACGCGTAAGTTGAAAATAGCATTGTCATTGGTTTGTCACGCTTACGTTTGCAAAAGCATATTTTGTCTATAATGCATAAGTCTGCAAAAGCATTTTCGTTTATCTGTCAGGCTGAAGTTTGAAAAAGCATATTTTGTCTATAATGCATAAGTCTGAAAAAGCATTTTCGTTTATCTGTCAGGCTGAAGTTTGAAATAGCAATGTTGTTGGTCTATCACGCTTGTTTGAAAGAACATTGTTGATGTTCTGTCAAACTTAAGTTTCAAAAAGCACTTCATGTAGACTGCCACTCTTAAGTTTAAAATAGCTTTTTCGTTGGTCTCATTATCTCTGGTCTATCACGCTTAAATTAGAAATTGCATTGTTGTCTGTCACGATTAAGTTTGAAATAGCATTTTCTTCAGCCTGTCACGTTTCAGTGTGAATCGCATTGTTGTTTGAAATAGCATTGCTGGTTCTCTCAGGCTTGTATGAAATAAAATTGTCGTTGCTCGGTTAAGTTTAAGTTTGAAATAGCAATATCGTTAGTCCTCACACTTTAGGTTGAAATAGCAATTTCCGTAGGAATATCACGCTTTTGTTTAAAATAGCATTGTCGTTGGTTTCTCACACTTTGAAATTACATTTTCCTTATTCATGTTAGTCTTATGTAAAAAATTATGTTGTTAGAAAATAGTATTTGTAAATGTTCCGAAACTCGCCACAAAATGAGGCGAGATAAAAAATTGACTTTACGTAAAATAAAGAGAGGCAGTCTTTTTCCCTTATCGAGCCACAAACAGTTTCCTCACTTTGTTTACATTCCTTCGCTCGCTAATTCGAGAACTATGTAAACAATAAGAAACACTGATTTATCTATCGATTTGTCTCGATTTATTTCTTATTCTATCCAGTCTATAATGAATAAACTCGTTGGTTATTTCGTCTTCAGAGACATTCCAATGACAATTTTGCAATAGTTGATTAACTCTGTGAACTGGAAATTTTATTTATTATTTAATCTAATGGACAAAATGGTACGTTAAATAAAAAGAATTTTATTTATTCCATGAACTGGCAATTATAATTTTAAAATTACATCATGTTTTATTTTATTAATAATAATAAAATAACTTGTTCGGATCGAGGGTCGTGTTCCCCCGATTATAAACGTGTTCAGTTGAATCAAACAATGTTGCATGCAAAGACGGAGTAATAATTAATAAACAAAAATGAAGTAGTTCAAATAACGTTTATTGAACGTGTGTGTACGTGGAATGGTGAAGTGTGTGATGTATGCATATGTGTCGATGGAAAAACAGTTCTTGAAAAGGTAATAGAAGAAATGAATCCGGCGTAGGAAAAGTCTTTGAAAGCCGTAGACAAAGAAAACGAGTTGAGAACTCTTACCGTTGTTTGCCCACGTGTTGACGGAAGAAACGTGTGTTGGTAGTTGTTTTGCTGAGACAAGTTCAAGAGAAAAGCGTGAGACGAAACGCTAGAGTATTAGCGTCGTTCTGTCGACCAGAGAAGAGTGAAATGGAACGCTAGTGTCAGCGTCTGCCTGCCGAGGCAGGTCGGTGAAAAAGAGAGATTTTCCGTTTGGCTCCGGGTTTTATAGTCCGAAGGGCAGATAACTCTGGTGTCGCTTTACAGCGCCACCTGTTGGTGATAAAGCGCCACCTACCGGCAAACCGGTGTAGTTATGTTTTGAAAGGAGGAGGTAACTGCTACAAGGACTCCCCCCCAGATTGAAAAATATTGAAAATATTATTCAATATATACAGTTGTAGATGAGAAGCATTCTTTGTGGGTATGTCGGTTTTGCTGTTGAAGATTAGAAAAAAGTAGTGTGCACGCTACTTATTTCTGTTTCTGCATCTGTATTGAATGATTGATCGCAAGTGCGTCTGCGGAGTGTTTGTAACGCATGTGGATCTGCGTGTTATTTGGGTCTGCATCAAGTTTGAGCGCAAGTGAGTTTGCGGTCGAAAAATGTTGAATGCAAGTGAATTTGCACTTGTTGGTGGCGTTGTTCATGTTGATTAGTCTGCGTGATGCGGAGCTGATGAACGAACGTTGAATTGTCAGTGTTGTCCGGGAATGTTTGGTGCTTGGGTCTGCGCGGTTGTTGATGAGTGAGCACAAGTGAATCTGTGCAGTTGTTGATGAATGAGCACAAGTGAATCTGTGCAGTGTTGATGAGTGAGCACAAGTGAATCTGTGCAGTGTTGATGAATGAGCACAAGTGAGTCTGTGCAGTTGTTGATGAATGAGCACAAGTGAATCTGTGCAGTGTTGATGCGTGAGCACAAGTGAGTCTGTGCAGTGTTGATGAGTGAGCACAAGTGAATCTGTGCAGTGTTGATGAGTGAGCACAAGTGAGTCTGTGCAGTGTTGGTGAATGAGCACAAGTGAGTCTGTGCGGTGTTGATGAATGAGCACAAGTGAGTCTGTGCAGGTGTTGATGAATGAGCACAAGTGAGTCTGTGCGGTGTTGATGAATGAGCACAAGTGAGTCTGTGCAGGTGTTGATGAATGAGCACAAGTGAGTCTGTGCGGTGTTTATGAATGAGCACAAGTGAGTCTGTGCAGGTGTTGATGTTGTTCATGTTAATTAGTCCGTGTTGTGGAGCTGATGAACAAACATCTAGTTGTTGAGATTGGTGGTACACTATGGTCAAAATCAGATGCACAAATGTCTGCAAGTGAGTTAGCAGGTCCAGGTACAAGTGGGTCTGTACTGGTGTTGGTGCGCGTCGTTCGAGTTGATGTGTCCCCAGTTGATCAACGAACGTCCAGTTGTTGAGTATTTAGTCGTGCTTGTGCAGGTGTACTCATTTTGAACTGGTGTGATTTCTTCCATAGTGTCGTCAGTGATGTCCGGAAATGTTTGATGAATGTCCGGGAAGAGTTGGTTGTTCAAGTTGATGTGTCCTCCTGTTTATCAATGAACGTCCAGTTGTTGAAGAGGGTTGGTAGCCCTTGAAGGGTGATGTTGGTGCTTGCTGAGCCTGACTTTTTACAACCAGTATTAAGTCTTGAGGCTTGGTGATGTTCGACATCGTGTGTTGTTCTGTTTGGTAGTTTTCTTTTATATATATATTTCCAACACGTGGGTAGAAAGGAAAAAGAAAAAAAAATGGAGTCGTAATTTGTTTCACACGAGGAATGACGTTTTTTGTTTTCGTTTTAGTTTTTTTGAATGTTAGTTTCCACGTAGAGAAAGAATGGCGGCTTCTCTTTTCTTTGTTGTCGAAAAGAAAGAAAAAAAAAATCGTATTTTTTTTTTGTTTGTATTTTCATTTCCACGTGGTTAGAGAAAAAGATTGCGGCTTCCCTTTCTGTTAAAACAGAAAATAAATTCGTATTTTCTTTTTTTGTTTGAATTTCCGAGAGATAAAAATGGCGTTTTTTTTTTTTGAATTTTTTTATCAACACGTGGTCCGGAAAAAAGATGGCGGCAATTTAAAAATTTTTTTATCAACATGTGGTCACGAAAAAAATGGGCAGCGTGAGCGTTTGTTTTCTTTTGTTTTCTTTTTATCTCCACGTGTTCAAAACAAAAGAAAATGGCGTCTTGTAAGGTCCTATTGTTCGTCGAAAAAGAAGAATAAAAAAGTTTGTCTTTTCCTTTGTATATATTTTTCCGACACGTGGGTGGTGAAAGAGAGAAGAAAAAAAAATGAAATTGTAATTTGTTTTATATTCGGAGAAAAACCGAGGAATGTTTTTGTTTTGTTTGGGTATTTCCGCGTGGCCAGGAAAAAAAAATAAAGATGGCGGCTTCTTTTCTTTTGTTTGTATATTTCTACCGCGTGGGTAGAAAAAAAAGGAAAAAGATGGGTGCGTAATTCGTTTCACCACGGAAGAAAAAACGAGAAATGTTTTTTTTTTTTTTGTTCTAGTACGAAATTAATTACTCCGTCAGATACAACAAAGCTTGCACGTCGGGTCACCAAATGTTCGGATCGAGGGTCGTGTTCCCCCGATTATAAACGTGTTCAGTTGAATCAAACAATGTTGCATGCAAAGACGGAGTAATAATTAATAAACAAAAATGAAGTAGTTCAAATAACGTTTATTGAACGTGTGTGTACGTGGAATGGTGAAGTGTGTGATGTATGCATATGTGTCGATGGAAAAACAGTTCTTGAAAAGGTAATAGAAGAAATGAATCCGGCGTAGGAAAAGTCTTTGAAAGCCGTAGACAAAGAAAACGAGTTGAGAACTCTTACCGTTGTTTGCCCACGTGTTGACGGAAGAAACGTGTGTTGGTAGTTGTTTTGCTGAGACAAGTTCAAGAGAAAAGCGTGAGACGAAACGCTAGAGTATTAGCGTCGTTCTGTCGACCAGAGAAGAGTGAAATGGAACGCTAGTGTCAGCGTCTGCCTGCCGAGGCAGGTCGGTGAAAAAGAGAGATTTTCCGTTTGGCTCCGGGTTTTATAGTCCGAAGGGCAGATAACTCTGGTGTCGCTTTACAGCGCCACCTGTTGGTGATAAAGCGCCACCTACCGGCAAACCGGTGTAGTTATGTTTTGAAAGGAGGAGGTAACTGCTACAAACTTATTTAAATGTTTATTATTGTTAACTGTTCTATCGTGTATTGTTTTTTTTAACTACCCTCGTTATTTTACTGGCCAATCAGAACGAAAAGTCTTCTTAACCTGATGATATCCTACGGGAGTGAAACACAAATCTTTCTTTGTAACTAAGCTGCCATAAATATATTTTATACTACTATCTATTATTATACTAAATGTAATATAATCAAACTTTTTACTATACAATTTAATAGCACAAAATACATATTAAAATATAATTTTGTTTTTGGATTGAGTTATGTTTTGAAAAGTATACTTTAATTGTTCTTATTAGCTGTAATTTACAATTAACTGAGCAAGTCACTAATCTCTGTCTTAGTCATCTATTTGTTGCTCTCACCCTCTCACTTTATGTTAATTCAACCAGTTTCTAATACATCTTAATGTTTCTATGGGCATTTAGAGAAATATTGGCTTTCTCCTTTAAGCCCTGTCATCTAATTAATATACGTGTGTCCGTACACATCAGACACACGTATGTGAATTTACTGGCAAAAGAATGTCTCTTTAATTTTATGTAAGAATAATAAGGCACAATAATACTTTTATAGAATAAAAATAGACACTGTTTATCGCTACTACTTGTTACCATGATGCCACTCAACAACAATGAGGAAGTACAATGCCGTATATAATTTTACAGAAACAAAAGAAAGAATAAAACACCCTATGTGTATAGACGATCTGAAACTATTTGCAAAAAACAAAAAGAAAGTGGAAAAGCTGAAAACACAACCAGAATCTCCAGGCATTCTAATGGAATTCGCAATGGAAAAATATTTATTACTACAGATGAAAAGGGGAATACTCGAGACAGTCGGGGGCATGAAACAACCCAAACAAGAGGGCACTTTGAGAAAATTCCTATAAATACCTGGGAGTTCTGGAAGCAGACACCATCAAATCAACAGAAATTCAATTTACACAGAAGAGTATAAAGTAGCCCAGCACTTGTCCAAATTCACCTTGAATTGATACGTTGTTGGCGCATTTATTACCTCTCTTCAGAGATTATTCCAATGTCCAGTGATCCTGATTGAGAAGGCGTCTCTGCCTCGGTTCAATCGAAGTCGGCAGTGAAATAGTTTCGTGTAGCGTCCGCGTAGACCTCTTTCTGGTGCAGGAGTGAATAATAGTTTCTGATGTATATCGTAATGAAATTAAACCTCAGAACGACAATAAACTGCCCCCGAATATGGTAGAACCATCCTCGGCTGGCATAAGACAAAATGGTCCTGAAAGGCTAGTGACATTCACTGGAAGATTCCATGGAACCACCGAGAGGCTTGTTGCCACTGAAATTCCAGAGAAGACTAATGGTCGTTGTCGACGAGAAATCAATGGTAAACAGCTGTTGTGATTACGCTAAATGATATGCAACTGCTATCGAAATATGCGAGGAGTGCTGGAAATCTCTGGAGACTTATTGTCACTCAGCTTCCAGGAAACACCACTTGTTATTTCCAGTTAGTAATCACTGATAATAACGTGTGTCAAAACTTATAGTGAGCAAATACTACTACTACTACTACTACTACTACTACTACTACTACTACTACTACTACTACTACTACTACTAATAATAATAATAATAATAATTGGGAATTAGTTAGACTATGGAAATGTAAATAAGTCAAGGTGATTCCCGTTGTAATTTAAACGCTTGAAACGATAACGAAAAGCCACCATAAATGGCTTAAACAGATTGACGAGACAATTTACTTTCCAATTGTGCAAAAGGCTTGCCTGTTGGGAACAGCGAAAGGGTTAAGGTACAGCTTGAATGTCTAAAGTCAAGGGAATTGACTTGATGTTCAAAAAAGAAAACTCTAACTAAAATATCCAAAAGTTGAGACTACTATGAAATAATAATAATAATAATAATAATAATAATAATAATAATAATAATAATAATAATAATAGGCGTAGTTTTAATTATGCAAGCCGAATGTTTTAACAGATGTTTGGTAGTTTATGCATTTTTCAATTCAGTGGAATAAATAGTGACAGTGATTTTGACTCTTCCATTCATTCATGCAAAGGTTAGTAAGTAAAACACGTGTTTTTCTATTCCCCAGACGAAACCATTTCAAATGCAAGTAAGATAGCCCGCTTCAAACTTAAGTTGCTGCCTGAAATGATTTCAGAAAGAAATCCCCCACTCAATAATAAAAAATTAACGGTGATTGTTTTTTTTATGTCATCAGAAATTATAATAATACTTTATATATAAAAAAATTAAATTACTGACGTAATTCTATGATTGTATATGAATATTTTAGTAATATATCTCGATAAATAGCGAGTATTTTTGACGCACGATGTACACTAGTATGTATATGCATAGATATTTTGTAAGTATATATTGCCATGTAATTTGCTTGTGTTGGTGTATTGGTGAGCTTTCATACGCTTATCAGATTTATCTGGGAAGAAGAAGAGTTGATTTGATTTATCAACAACGCCTCACTACGAATGGTGCACCATTCGATGTGTTTGCGAATGGCTTTGTATGTTCATATTTTTTGTGTCGTCATTTTTTTCCGATTTTGCAATCACACTGTCCAATACAAATATGGTAATGAATATTCGGTGTGTCGCCAGCAACCTTGACGGAAATTCGCTTTGAACTCTGCCCCCCCCCCCATCTGGTTTCAGTCAGAGTAAACATGCAATCTTATCAAATAAAACCATAAGAAAACAGGTCTATGATTACATATTTCGATTAACGAAACAATCATTTTTTCCCACATACTATATGGAATAAGGTTTCTAAGTTTGTGAAAAATCACAATGCTAATGGATGCATATCTATACACATAGCTTGAAAAAATGATGGCATAACTTGAGGAGTATGTTCTATGTGTGTAAATACTGAAAGATGTTCCCATAAATATGGGCCCGGAAACGCTTGGGCTCCGAGTTATAGACATCGAAAAAAATACTGATCAACATTCTTTATTTTAAAATATACAATGATTTTGATAATGTACTGTTATTTCTACATATAGGATACATAAACACTATCGTAGTGAGAGGGTCACAGGTAAAAAAAAGCCTGGGTCTGGTGTTGCCACATACACCAACAAAACCATGAAGAATGACATGAAAAATGACACCAAACAAATAAAAAAACGTTTTGTTGATAAAATAGATCCGAGTCTCATGATCGTCAGGGTCTCCTTCAATAGCCAACATGGGGAACCCGGTCAGCATCCTGCAAATGTTGACCATTCATATTCAGGTAATATAATACAACAGGACAGATGAAGGTAAATAAATATGATCAGAACAAACCAAATATAAGGCAGAGGAAAAATAGACGACAACAGAAATTAGACTAGTAATTTGTTTTTTGTTTAATTTTTTTTAAGGAAATCGCTCCAGACAAGGCATGAAGCCACTTAATGTAACATGCTAAAAAATACGACTTTAAGGAAAAAAAAACACCAACAATTAGTGCTATTTCTATTACAAAAGTAACTTCACAAAAAGAGGATCCCGTACACATATAGAACATAATACCAAAGTTATGACATCGATTTTCATAACACCCTGTAAAATAAAGAAAATATCAATGTCTGAGGAAGTGGTGGTGCCTGTGCAGTGGTATCGATGCGGATTGTGGTCTTGACGTGCGCTCTTCAATTTCTGTAAAGTTTTGGCATTACTTGCCCTAATACCATTGATCTGTAAGGCTCAAATCTGAAAGACCGTTTTCGTTGCTAAGCGCGGATATTAAATCAGCATCTACATCACTCCTTAACAACAATGTGTGACATAGTAAGATACGTCTTATAATGGACTACTCCAGCATATTGGGGAGAGGTCGCCTCGATTATTCAGTCTTGCCTTAACAAAGCAAAACACCAACTTCGCAATTCTAAGAACGATTAATGATTTCTTCGGTTCTCTACAGCCCCTTTCTCACAGAAGAGATGTTGCTACTCCATTATTATTTCAATTTAACGTGCTCAACTAAGCTCTAATCTATGGCTCTTACTTGTAAGACATTCACAACAAGCAATTACTGTATGTATGTATGTATGTATTTATGCATGCATGTATGCATGTATGCATGTATGTATGTATGTATGCATGCATGCATGTATATATGTATGTATGTATGTATGCATGTATGTATGTATGTATGTATGCATGTATGCATGTATGTATGTATGTATGTATGTGTTTATGTATGTATGTATGCATGTATGCATGTATGTATGTATATAAGTATGTATGTATGTATGTATGTATGTATGTATGCATGCATGCATGTATGTATGTATGTATGTATGTATGTATCATTCGATTTATTTTTTATGATATTTGTATAAGTAAATCTATTTATCGGGTGACAAAGTAAAGTTTGTCATTCAGTCTGAAGTACCAATGGATAGCCCTGTTATAATGACTGCAAAGGTTACGCATTTGCAACCTCACCTCTCTCGCACCGGCATTACTGGAGTTCAGTGCAGAGGCGAAATGTAGGACAGAACGGAAACATGGCCGGAATAAGCAGAGTAAAACGTATGTTATTTCAGAATACTTCAAGACTAGTTACAAGACTTGTGATTCTAATCTACACTATTGTATAATCCACACACACACAGACACACACACACACACACACACACACACACACACACACACACACACACATATATATATATATATATATATATATATATATATATATATATATATATATATGTATATAATAATAATAATAATAATAATAATAATAATAATAATAATAATAATAATAATAATAATAATCTAGGTAAAACATCCACAGGGTAGTTATCCAAAGAATTTCAATCGGGTTTATAAAAAGTGCTCAATATCAAATAGAGCTTTTATATATGATTATTTTTATTTACACAGACATGTACAAAATCTGCGACATTGGCATGTCGATGTTATCTATCAACGGTTATTATAAACTGAGATCTCATCAGGAAGAGTTAGAATCCGATCTTAACTCTGCCTGATGAGATATCAGTTTATAATAACTGTTGATCGATAACATCGACATGCCAGAGTCGCAGATCTTGTAAATGTCTGTGCAAATAAAAATAATCATATATATATATGTATATATAAATGAATAGTGCGAATAGTTATCTTTACATTGATGGTTCCGCAATATGAAACACATACGTATGTAGAGTATATTTAAATATGTATTATCAAAATAATTATTTGTAGCTCCTTTCTTAGCTGGGCCTTTTAATGAGTAAATAAATAAAGCCGACAAGAGCTACAATGCATGTTCCTCTTTGTTCAAGTCTGTTATGACGGCCGACTATAGCCCCCGTTCTCCATTAACACCAAGACGAGAGTAAGTCACCTTTTTCTCTATTTGACCAGCACTTCCCCCAAGACACAACATGGACAAACTTTAACAGAAATACAATCAAGATTAGCTACTCTGATTCCCTAGTATATGAGGCGACTGTCACAAGCCAGTTCAACGGCAGAGCCGAAAAATACATAAGCATGACAAGGAAAGCTTCAAGTAGAGATTGTACACGCGCAGGTATACCTTTAGATACAAAGACAAGGCCAACACAACACTCGCGACCCGGATATGGCAACTAAAAGATAAATGGAAAGTAATAGAGAGAAGACCTTCATACTCTCCAGCCATAAATAGATGCCGTCAGTGTGCCGCAGAAAAAATATTACATATTAAGGGCCATTATTGACCCAAATACAAACTGTTTAAACATTAGAGGCGAAATATTTAAAGAATGTGCCCATAGGAGACAGTCACTTCGTATTAACTGAACTGACCGGTACACATAAAAGACTTCCGATAATCACCCACTGCCAAAAACATAACCTCAAAATAGCCTCATACAATATCAGATCCGCTCTTATATTCGCGCCTTCTACACCGTTTCCAATTATCACCTCCCCATTAATATTTTAATATAGTCCATCTCTATACCAAAACTCAAAACCAGTAAATTATACCACGAAAATATGAAACATTTTCTTTCTGGTTGTTAAGAGAAAAGGCCCCTCTTCCAAGATACTAAAGCAGCAGGTTTAAAAACCTCCTAAACAGAAGTAATCCACTACCTATACTTTTTTCTTAACTATAAAACAGGCTTAATCACTCACATCAGTACTTATTATTTTAATAATAAATTGATACTCCATTATAAATTTATATTTCAAATTATACCTTAAATATAAGTATTAAATATTGAATACAGAATCAATTAAAGATGTGTAGAGTTACTTACCTTAGACCGGTTTATCGTTAGCGATAACTCGCTTACGAGATTTTAAATTATATTTTAACTTATTATTTTTAACTTATTATTTTTAAGTGATAACACACTTTACAGTCTTTAAATTTAATTTTTGAATTTAAATTTAAAATCTAATTTGTGGAATTTTGATGTTTTTACATTTAATTCGTAACCTCACATTCTTATTCTTAACACATGATTTAGACAAAATTAATGTAACCCTTCAAAACAAATAACGCCCCAAATAAAAAAGCTGTTACCAAAAACTGACCCACGGGATTTGTAAAAATATATTTAAAATTTAAAATCTTAGATTTGATATTTCATCCCCTTTTCCTTTGGACTTTATCAAACTTTTTAATCTCATATATCTGTCTCTAACACAACATTTAGACGATTTTAATTTAACACTTCAAAGCAAATAACGTATCCAAGCGTAAGTTATACGAGACAATCCATTTTCTTTACCAGGTGACAACAAAGCTGAAGATAACTGGGACGTAAAACCTTCTGAGCTTGAAACCAATGGTACTGATGTTGTACTGATTTTCTGTACCAAATAATATATATATATATATAACCTCTTTGTAATATAGTAGGAAAAATCCCAGAAGAGTGCTCGATTTATTAAGAATTGAAGTTAAAAATTAAGAGCATAATATTTATTTATTTTGGTACAGAAAAGTTAGTACAACATTCGTACCGTCGGTTTCAAGCACGGAAAGACTTAGCCATCCGGCTCTCTTCAGCTTCTGTTGTCATCTGTTTCGGAAATGTGAAGTCACGTGACACTCTCGTTGGGACGCGTTATTTGCTCAGTGTGTTATGTATGTTTGTTTGAATTTAAATTTAGTGTAAGGAAACGGTTAAGATTTAAAACCGGAAGAGATTTGAAGAGATATATAAAAAAATAGAAATATAAGAATAACATAAAATAAAATAAGAATAAGAAAGTAAGATAATAAAATAATAAAATAATAAAATTTAAAAACATAAAAAAATAAAAAATAAAAATTAAAAATTAAAATATTATATATATATATATATATATATATATATATATGTATAATAGCTGGAATACCCGACATTGACCGGGTATATAACACAAAATAAGAATCCAAAATAGTGTATGTACAATATATATAGCTAAAATAGAACATAAATTCTAGTGTACAACAGAAAAAAGGGCAAAATGGTCTATGAAAAACACCCATTGAACTTCAATAGTGTCGACTGTCTAATACATCTTGAAATGTGGAAAGCTAGATAAATGAATAAGAGAGAGTTGAGATATAGAGTGTCACTGAGGAGACATTATCTTTTTTCACTCGTTCTTTTCTACCTCTCTTTTTAACCTTATGTAAACAACCAAAGTTGCGTCTAAGCTTTATGGCAATTTGAGATAGTTATAACAACAATATTCTACAGGAAACTAGTCATGTCACCTAAGACTAGAACACCGAACCAGACCACATGAAGACGGTCGAAATAGACTGAAGTATATTTCGTTGATGAAAGAGTGAACGCGTGGCAATCGGTGGTTGAAGAGATTTCTTGTAGTTGTTGAAGGAAATGAGCTTTGTCTTGAATGTTACTATACCGTTATTTAGTACGGGCTAATTAATTATGTTGTAATACATCTTCCTATTCTAGTAGCTTTTTTCAAAGGCTTGCAAGATTGTGGAACCACTTTCTTGTTGACTTATTGCCTTATAGTAATTAAAATAGTCATCAACTAACTTTGCGTTAATCATATGAAGTTCGTTTTAGTTCATTGCATCAAGTGTCCTGATGCCTTGTCACGTGAGCCATATTTTCGAATATGGATAGTCATAAATAACCCCAAAATATTTAACGTACATGGTATCAGAAATGGAAGCTCACTTTTAAAAGAACATAAAGGGATTACTACCAGGGTATCAAACTTGTTTAACATTTTTTATTTGTTGTATTCAAAATAACCGTACAAGAACACTGGGCTTCGAAAATCAACCACACTTTACGCAAAAAAATAAAATTAGTTTTTTTTTCTATTAAATCACGCGACACGTTTCCAGAAGTAATTAAAAAAATGGTATGTGCATTTAACAAGAAATAAAAAAGTAAATATACCGAAATATTTTATTTTAAAACCTTTTGTTCAAGTAAATATAATTTTTCACGCTTATATATTAACGCTTGAAATTCACTGGCTTAGAGATGTGACGTCATAATAAATCTTCGTTTTGATTGGCCGGTACAATTATGAGGTAAATTTACGCATACGAACAATGGTCACACAATTTTATAAATATAAACCAATTTTCGTGTTAGATGCTCTAGCTTTGCATATTGTACTTGAAACATAAGAGACACTCGCAGAATTCTGTTGTCAGAATCTCTGTTAAAAGTGTACGTTACAGTGCTACAGAATCATTTAATTCTACTTGTGTCTATTTTTGAAACCAAATTGCCCAAGGCAAATAGACAGAATGAATATATAGCTACTTTCATTTTAACTCGGTAGAAAACCTCAATTTATTCAAAACACAATTTTCTTGCTCCGTATAAAATTGATTTTATTCAGGAAGTGCTCTTATTTCTATCGTCCAAATCGTAGTTCTTGTTTGCCTTTAGAAGACTTCTGTAAGAATCAATTTTAGGTTTGGAGTCTTCAATATAGATTTATTTATTTGCTGTAAAACAAAATGTACGTTTATTTATTCCTGTAGTCTCGTCGCGACCCACCAAATCCAGCAGACAAGTTATGGGCAATTCACCAAACACTCACTCAGTCGACGTCAATTTGGTCACCTTTGCTTGACTCTCGACCTCTCGGTTTGCCAACTCGTATCTTCCACTCTGAATTCTAGTCAAGGGCCGTCCTTGTGAAAATGCCAAGGAACGAAATATATGACATTCCTAAGTTCATTTATTTTTGGGAATATGAATAAATATATATTCTGGCGATGTTTTTGTGTTGCATTGAATACTAAACAAAACGAAAGAGTAAATTGACTACGGTTTATTTGGTTTTGTTTAAATTTGATATCGGAACGGATTTTCAGACAATTATTAAACTCAGCGTTTCTGTTTCTCTGTCTGTTCCCCTCTCTCCTTCTCCTTCTCTCTCTCTCTCTCTCGTATCTGTGGGATCTGTGATATCCTATACGCCGGAGGTAGAGAGTGGGATGATGATCTGGTTGGATTTGGGTGAGTGTTGCCATTCATTTTAGGTTTTGTTATTGTGGTGAAAAGAATAACATTACATTATTCCTAAACATTATGCTCTCTGCCATGTTTGTAAGGTACAGAAATACGATGTCAATAAACCGCTATAGACAACTATTGTAGTAATGTGTACTACTCTTCATGTAATGATGTACACAATTGTTATTATAATGCGACGTGTAACGAATTGTAGTGTTTAGCCATATGTAAAACAACAATTCATTGGGATAGCTCCATTCGTTCAGAAGTTATAGCATTTTTAAAACTCATGCGCATTCTCAAATGCGTTTTCTTGTTTGTTTAAGACACTAAGACACAACATATGTGTGTAATTTAAACATATGATAATGATAATAGTAATAATCTCATTAAGAAAGCAATGGGAACATGGAGACTATAACTGACAGCTGGTGGACAATACTTGACTGAGATAAAAATACAAAGAGGGATCTTTCACTATTAGTAGTATTTGTCCGCGTGTTCGAAATGCAGTTGTTAGCATAGTTAAGCAGACTCTCGATTCCCACTGCTATTTATCATAGGCATGATGCCACTCAACTACATACTCAGGGAACGTGATGCCGGATACAAGTTTACAGACACAGAGCAAAGAATACACCATCTGATGTACAAACGAACTGGGAAAGCTGATAAATACGATCAGAATCTTCAGCCATGCCATTCAAATGGAATTTAGAATGGAAAAGTATACACTGCAAGAGATAAAAAGGGGGAAACTGGAGACAATAGAGGGCATGGAACTCCCCAACCAAGATGAGATGAGGGCACTAGGCAAACAGGAAGCTATAAATATTTAGAGTTCTGGAAGCAGACACCATAAAATCTACAGAAATGAAAGAGAAGATTGGAAAAGAATACCTGAGAAGAACAAGGAAACTCTTAGTAAATAAATTATATAGCATAAACCTAGAAAAAGGAATAAACACCTGGGCAGTATTACTAATAAGATACTCTGGACCATTCATAGGCTGGACTAAAGAAGAATTCAGACACCTTGACCAGAAGACTAGAAAATTAATGACCATGTAAAATGCACTACACCGAAAAGACAATAAGGACAGACTCAACGTGAAAAGAAACGAAGGGGGAAGAGGACTGGTAAGTATAGAAGACTTTGTGGAAGACACAAAAAAGAGCTGAATAAATACATAACCCAGAACACAAAGAGGCTGATCACCGTAGCAAAAGACAACTTGGAAAGCATCGAAACAAGAAACAGAAAGACAAGAAAAGAAAATTGTGAAGAAACACAACTACATGGATGTTTAATAAGAATGTCAAGAGAAGAGACCCACCGACCTTTATGGGCATAGCTAAGAAAAAGACACTAGAACAGAGAAACTGACAGCTGCACAGAACAATGCGATTAGGTCAAACTACATTAAAGCTAACATAGATAACACCCAACAAAACAGCGAATGCAGATTGTGTTGACAAAGAAACGAAACAGTAAATCACATAATAAGTGAATGCAGCAAACTAGCCTAAAAAGAATACAAGAAGAGACACAACTGCGTGGATGAATCAGTACAATGGGAACTATGCAAACAACTGCATTTCGAACACGCCGACAAATGGTACAAAGATAAACCAGAAACAGTACTGGAAAACGAATATCACAAAATCCTCTGAGACATGGAGGTGCAAACAGATAAACTCATACATGAAAAGAAGACCGGATGTCATCATAGTAAACGAGAAGGAAAAATCTTACCAAATCGTAGATTTTCCCGTTCTAGCAGACCACAGAGTGAAGATGAACGAGACGGAAAAACGAAGCAAATACACGGAACTTTCCAGAGAATTGAAATGGATATAGAGCATGAAGAAAGTCACAATACCAATGATCGCAGGAACACTAGGAACAGTCCTAAAAACCTGGAAAAAAGACTGGGAGAATTGAAATCAAAAGGATCACTAAGACCATACCATAAATAAATGGTGAAAATAGCTGCAATTTTAAAGAAAAGTCATCGAATGCGAAAACCAACCTCATAAGCTATGAAGAGTAACCAGTCACATGAAAGTTACAATAGGAAGAACACAAAACCACAGGAAGGACACCACCACATGAACCCAAGAAACAGAAACTGCAAGAACTTTCATAAACTACCCCCCAACAAAAATGATGAAACCAGCCATGAAGGGTCAAGGAAGATGAAAAGACCGAGGAGGGAGAGCATTACCCAAACCTCCACTAGATAAGTGCGGAGAGTACTGGGCACTTCGGGTGGCTTGTTGCCACTCAAACCCTAGAAAATACCAATGGTCGTTGTCAGCGAGAAATCGATGGTAAGTAATTTTTTTTATTTTGGACCAAATCAAAAGTGCCTGTTTTGGGGGAACCGGTTTTTCCTTACATTAACAAAAACCGAGCTCGTGGGATAGGCAAGTAACTAATGGCTGACAATTTGTACAATCTTCTGCCTAAATAAAGACCAGTTTAACTATCACACATTAATAAGTTTACAGAATATAGATTCCGTGAATGATTCGTAAGATGTATACGTGCGAACAATAAGTGAGGCTGAAAACATACGATATGATAAACTTTGTTATCTACAAGATTCAAAGTTGATAATTTTCCTGTTGTCTAGACATTGACTTGTTACGCATTTCGACTAAACGAAGCACGTGATTTTTTATCTATTCGAGAAGATTACGCGTGTTCACGTATGAAATCATCGTTAACAGTTGGAACTCTCGTTCCAAACTGGAGAATAATTTGACAATTGTCTCTTTTAGACAATTATCCAATCTGTGTTTCAGTATGGAAGTCTCGTTCGAGCTTTCATCATGAAATAGAATTATATTTTATCAGAAATATTGTCACGAAAAATAAAAATAGTCTTACCTGTTTGACATAACACAACGGAAGGTAAATGGCAGTATTTTATGCAATATGGTAACTGAAAATGCTATACTTCGTCATAATTGACGTGGAACGAGGAAAGTGCTGGTGGTTGAATTTGAAACCCCTATAGTCAAAACTGAGACCAAGCGATTAGCGTTTTATATAATTAAATAGCCGTGATACTGTCGCATGATTGACACGTATCTCTATAAGAAGGCACATTGAAAGTTTTAATGCGGCTGGTTGTTCCGGTGTTCATCCATGTTACTTAAATGACGTCTCTAGTGCGACCAGTGTTACTATTACAAGGAAGCAATTACTATTACTACACCCCCTGTTACTATTTCACCAAAATCATTACTATGACTGTTACTCATAGGTTGTAGGTAACGGTGGCTAACTGGTTACCGACTGACAACCCGGGTGTGCCAAGTCTGAACCCAGTTCGTTCCACAGAAACCCTTTCACTTAGGATGTTGGCAACCTTCACGTAGTCCCTCCTGTAAGTAGCCGATGTCTTTCTAGAAAGAATTCTAACTATAAAGATATAGAGGAAACCAATAGCAACAATAGAATTATTTGATTCATACGAAATGAATGAATGAACTCGTAGGTAACGACAGATTTCGTCTGAACCTTGCGAAGACACAAAAAAGAGCTGGATAAACACATAACCCAGAACACAAAGAGCTAAAGACACCGTCCCAATGAACAACTTGGAAAGCACCGAAACAAGAAACAAAAAGACAAGAAAAAAAATGTGAAGAAAAACAACTACATGGATGTTTAATAAGAATGCCAAGAGAAGAGACCCACCGACTTTTATGGGCATAGCTAAGAAAAATACACTAGAACAGAGAAACGGAGTCTCTACTGACAGCTGCACAGAACAATGCGATTAGGTCAAACCACATTAAAGCTAACATAGATAAGCGTTTCTTGTACCTTTGGTTAGGTTCGTTAGGTTAATGAGGCTGCTCAAAACAGACAGGTTTGTCTAAGTCACCCTCCAAACTTGTTTGTTTAAAATTCTGATAGAAAATATTGTTTTTTGGTTTGCATTATCAAAGCACATTAGATTTATGTGACCGACCCAATTTTCCACTTGGTTCCAAAATAACTTCTTCGTTTACATGATTTTGTCTACAAAAACGGTTTTTCTCACTTTTCTCGATTCTCTTTCTTAATTTTTCTCCAGAACATTAAAACCTTATTTTTTCACACTGAGTTAATATTTCCCGCCTTCCACAAAAGCAAAGTAAAACATAAAGTCAGTTTAATTTTAAGTATTCAGCTACCCCAAAATAGGACATGTTGCATGGGGTGTGAAAATAACGTAGTTTCTCCCGTCAGTATCTCCCGCTATTGAGGGGGATTCGGGCGGCAGTCAATACACTCAATCGCCCCTTAAACGGAGGAAGAGAAGGGGGAATCCCTAGAATGGTAGCTTCCTTAGACGACATATACAAATACATGTGCTGACCATAATTTTACCCGTCGACCATTTATGACTCTTTAGTTCCGGTTGGATTCGAGCAACCTAACCAGAAAACAAACGTCTCCATCAGCTATAAAACCAAACGTTTTAAAACAAAAAACCTTTATTCACCACGAAAAGTCTTATTGCGACTGAGACGTAAAGGGCTACTGTGATTAGGGCCTGATTTATAAGGGGCATCCTAAGTGGGGAGTAGTGCCGCAAGTTGTTTGTTACCATTACACCGAGCCGGAACATACCTCATCCTGAGAAAGAAAATGGCTGATAGTTCAGGACAGCCATTAGGTTAGTAGAATGATGGCAAGGCGAACCTCGGCTGATATGGTAACTGGTCGCAAACTTTGCGAGAAACCGAGATAGCCCCTTCCAAATTGTGTGGTATTTTTTGTGAGGAAATTCGATAAACTATTAGCTCGTTTATTTTTACTCGAGTTCCTTGCTCCCTTTTATTTGTACGCTTAAATATATTGATGTAAATAGTACAAATATACTTGATTTTTATTCCACACTAGAATATTATATATATATATATATATATATATATATATATAAGTACATATTGAATATATATTTATGGCAATTAAGCTACACAGAGACTTCCGGGTTTCATCTCCGTAAGGAATAGCTAAGCATTTTAGCCTGACGATTCTCTCTGAAGATGAAACCGGGAAGCCTCTGTGTAGCTTAATTGCCATAAATATATGTTCATCACTTACTACCTAGCTCCACTCACGTATTGAGCACTGTTGAAGTAAATACAGAAAATTGATACATCAAATATTATATCTTCTTATAAAATACTATGCGGATACATGAAATATTATTATTAATAATGATAATAATATATATATATATATATATATATATATATATATATATATATATATATATATAATATTGAACTATTTTTACCTAAATACGCCGGCGTTTTAAGCTTTCGCTCTCATCAGTGTAGGAAAGATAATTTCAAACGGTCACAGGACGCTAACCCGGTACATAGAGTTAACCAAGACTCCGTACGCTTTCACTCTATCCCTAATTGGACGTACTCGTGAACCACACCCACAATTTCTTCGATTTTGACTTCATTCGAAAATTGATAAACTGACACATTCTTCTTGCATCATTAAAAAGAGTACGTCTCTTAATTTCTATATTATCCTTATGAATAATATAGAACTAAAGGTTCCAATTATTATACTATCTAATTTACGTACGCGTTTATGGTTTGTACAATCACACTATGTAAATTAGCTAAAAAGCGAGACTCACTCTGTCTTTAAATGCTTACAGACATTAAAAACTAGTAGTGAGTGGTTGAAACATCACACAATGAAAGAGGGTGAGAGAAATACAAATATAGCTAAGAAAGTGATCGGTTACCTGCCCAGTTAATTACAATTTACGGGTGATTCGAAGAATTAAAATTGAGTTATTATAAACATAACTCATTCGCAGAACTAAGTAATATTTTAGTTATGTACTTTGCGTCATTAAAGTACATAAGAAAAGGGAAACACTCAGCTTTCGTATAATAATGATGATGACGATGATGATGATTAGAAAGACAGATAAACAGTCACAAGTAACACAATCGCCTTATCATTCTGATCCCTTCTAATCAACAAGCTTTTCAAACATCCTTTGTAACCATTGACCCAATTATATATATATAAAGATATTTAATTACAAATAGACAACAAATCTTCTTTTAATATTTTCGGCAATAATTCTTTGTTTGATTTCCAGACGAATTTTGATACCGAATGTATATCTTTATTTTTGAGACTGTCTGCAATTTAATCCTGGCTTTTATTCCTCACCAGAATCTCAACTTTCCAATTGGTTTTCTCTTTCCTGTAATATTAGCCGAATGAGTCCATTCTGTCTCGAAAGACAACGGTTACATCCTGGAACGTTGCCTGCGCGACGATGAAGTTATACTGAAAAAAGGGTTACATAATCACAAACCGCACTTTTCTTGACCCGGTATTGATTAAATCCAGTGGTATGAATAAATCATTATCAGCTAAATATTCTTTAACTAATGCCTTTTCCTTTATTTATTCATTGAAAAGTTAAAATCTTTTAAAAGCAATAAATATTCTCTTTCTTTTACCATAAAAATCAGATCGGCAGAGTCTTTGCCATTTTTTTAGCCATTGTTTGTTCGCTGTCGAACTGAGGTACGGTTCTGGTGAGCTCAAGGAGGTCTACTTTGCCCTCTCGCCCTTTAAGAAAAGGCTTAGTTTATTGTTAATCGCCTGTGGTTCCTCTACCGGGGAATGCCGACGAGATTGCCCAGGCAATTTTTGTTCGGCCAGAGTGCTCTTTCTCTAGGGATGTAGTTTCAAAATCCCACTTTCAGACCTCGTATCACATCTTCCCGCTGTGTTAGAGAGATAAATAACTTCTTACCATATAATAAGTGTCAACCAAATATTCTTTAAATAAATGAAACGAACGTTTTAATCTTTGAATTTATTTATTGTAAATATTTAAATTCCTTTAAAAATAAAAAATATATATCTTCTTATTTTTTAAATAAATTGTCAGCTAAATATTTAATAAATAAATGAAACGAACGTCACTATATAAATTTATTTAATTTAAAATTATAACAATGAGACGTATATTCACATTACATTTAAATAGCAAAAATGTAAAGAGTTGGTTTTAAGTCGACATGGCGGCATAATTTGATCTTAGAACAATTCATTTTCCAGTAGGTAAAGTCGGAATTTTTTTACCTTAGCGACATCAGTTAATTTTCAATTATTTTCTTGCATTTTCATTTATAGCGATCGGACGATATCAATTTTCAAAATAGGTGTGGAAGGTGATACCGTACGTAGACGCAAATAAGCATATTGTTATCATATAGATTAAAAATAATATTTTGAGTGGGATGTTTTAATTTAATTATACGTTAATTAGATTAATTAAATTGCAACATCTCATTATTGAATCAGATGATATGAAAAAAATATTCATTATAATTTTTGATCCCGTTTGCATATTTTTAAACTTCTCAGATTTCGTTTTCTTTCTTCGTCGACTTCTAAACATTTTTTCAGTAATCTGTTATATTAGAATCCCTCATTTTCGACTTTACACTTTACATTGTGTTTCAAATCATAATTTTTGAAATATCAATCCCAAATATACAATCTAATATTCCCCAGTTGAGAACAAATGCTGCGCTGTAGTCACGGTAACAACATAGAAGCCGTTCACGACGATTAAAAAAAGACAGCTGTGCAAGGTGACACGATGGGAAACACAAATAACATTTTCAAAGTTTTAGTAGTTAAATTATTTCCCTGAACATTTTTGTAACACTTTTTATGTCCCCTTAAAAGTAATAAAATCTAGATATAATGATAATCATTCCTATGTTTAGAAACATTTTGACAATTTTAATCAAAATACATTACATGATTTTGATTCTAGAAGATGTCTAAAATTTAAGGTTCAAGCTTAAAGGGTTTTAAACGAAAATTGAAATTCAGGGAATGTTGCTTAATTGGTGTTTAATAACTACAGATCAAATTTAATGCAAATCTGAAATATTTGAATTTTCAAATAAGAGGTTATGCTCATATTATGCCCCAGTAACACACCTTTAAGATACGCCAAAGAAACTGACATTTAAGAAAATATTTATTGATTAATATCTATTGTTAAATTCAATAAAATCGGAGGTATATGAATTTTTAGGAAAAGCTTCTACCCTCCTTTTGCCTCATTTGCATGAAGCAAAATTAAACTAAATATAGCCCACACTACCCACTTTTATAATAGTAGTTGTGTTTCAAAATTTATAATTGTCATTTAATAAGCTTAGAAGTGATTGCTATACATAGACATATACAAACACTTACACATACATAATTTATAATATATATATATATATATATATATATTATTATTACATGTATACACGTATAATACAAACAATTTAGATGATATATTGTGTATAGATTATCAGTATTTACCTTTTTATAGATTATCAGTATTTACCTCAACAGTGCTCAATATGTCAGTAGAGTTAAGTAGTGAAGTATGAACATATATTTCTGGCAATTAAGCCAGGCAGAGGCATCCACCTTTATATATATATATATATATATATATATGGGAAGAGAAGGATGAAGGTAATCCGACGTGATGGTAAAATGAAAAAGGAAAACCAAAAGACTGGATGTTTTTTTATGTGTACATCAACGTTTCGTCTTTATTTATAAGACTTCATCAGGATGATGATATAGGGAAAAGATATCATGCAAGCACGGATACATGTAGGGTAGACATGTTGGGAAGAAAAATAAAATAAAATTTATTTATTTATTTTATTTTTCTTCCCAACATGTCTACCCTACATGTATCCGTGCTTGCATGATATCTTTTCCCTATATCATCATCCTGATGAAGTCTTATAAATAAAGACGAAACGTTGATGTACACATAAAAAAACATCCAGTCTTTTGGTTTTCCTTTTTCATTTTACCATATATATATATACATACATATATATATATATTTGCTACCACCAATCTAGGATTATTAGCTGAACACTGTTAACGTCGGCTGTCTACAATAGGTTTACAACTCTCACTGATTTATCTAGTTGTTCATTGTGGCCGCGAGGGGTAAGACATCGTAATTTTAGTTATAAATATGACTCTTGGTTCGGGGTTCCGAATCATGAGACCGGCTTGAATAATTATCTCTACACTGACGATTCCGGAACGATGAAACGTATACGTATGTTGATAAACAAATAATATATATATATATATATATATATATATATATATATGTGTGTGTGTGTGTGTAATGTATAAACTTTTCTTTAAATATTTTGCTTTAAGCATATCTTAAAATTTTGAAATAAATGATCAAATTATTACTTACGAATAATTAGCAATTTATTGTTTGTTTCTTTCCGAGGATAAGAGTAATTCTTTAAAAATACATGAATTGATGGTCATTTTATAAAATTTCTTGTTTAAAAACCTGATGATTATGATGAAGATGTAAAGTATGTAACTTTACTTTTTTTATAATTTCAATATTTCCTATACAGACACACACATGTACTATATATATATATATATATATATATATATATATATATATATATATATATATATATATAATGGTAATAATCCAGGTAAAAATATCCACTGGGTGGTAATCCAGAGAATTTTAACCGGGTTTATAAAAAGTGCTCAATATCAAAATAGAGCTTTATATATGATAATTTTATTTACACAGACATGTACAAAATCTGCGACACTAGCATGTCGATGTTATCGATCAACAGTTACTATAAACTGAGATCTCATCAGGCAGAGTTAGAATCCAATCTTAACCTCAGATCCTATTTGGAGAGAATCCAAAGGTTAAGAATCCTGAGGTTAAGATCAGATTCTAACTCTGCCTGATGAGATCTCAGTTTATAGTAACTGTTGATCGATAACATCGACATGCCAGTGTCGCAGATTTTGTACATGTCTGTGTAAATAAAATTATCATATATATATATATATATATATATATATATTATTGTATATTTAAGTAGCCTTTTTTCATTCATGCAAACATTGTTTAAAATAAAATAATTCGTCTGTTTTATTAAAGCTGCATTTTTTCAATTTTTCTAATGGTATTTTTTGTATTAAAATAAAACAAATTAATAAATGTTCGAGAGATATCGCAAACGTTTTCGATTATTTGTCAAATCATCTTTAGGTGTCAAATGCAAATGAACAAAAAAGCTGGAGAAAGAAGAGAATTTTCAAAAGACGGCGTAGAAACGCGCAGAGAATGTTTTGCACATTTTTCCAGGAAAGACGTTGACAATTTAAATTCAGCGACGCTGGAGTGGAATAACAGAATAAAATCGAATTACGTTAAGCATTTTAAAATGTTGCCACTGGTTTCATACAAAATGTTATTAATTTTAGGTTGTTGTGTTTTTATGTAGATAGCTACCAGTATTTTTATTTTTTAAAATTGGTTTAGGAATGTATTATTTTAGTGTTATTAACTAGAATTTGTCTTAAATCAGAGGGAGGACAGTTATGTTTTTGTAGATGTTGACAAATTGAACTAGAGTTTATAAGATGTCGTGAAGCAGCGGGATATGGTAGTTTTTGTAAAACCAATGTAGCTATTAGCTTTATTATCATTATGGAGTTACATTCTCCCAAAGGTCATTTAAACTTATAACATTGGTTCTTTCTAGTTGCTTTTTTACTACAAGATTTTGGGTTTTAAATTTACTTATCGTAAATAACGAGTCTAATTTTATTATTATTGTCAATTGTGAATATGTATCTGTGTACACTATTTTTATGTTTTCTTTTCTAATCTGAAGTTTGGTTGCATTTGATTACAATAGTATATGTTAACATAGTTTGCGTTGTTACGTTGGATATTATTATTATTTGTACTGGTGTTTTTTAAGTTTCGAATCATTAATTTTATTTGTTCATCGGCGATATAATTAGGAAATTCGTTGTTAGTAAGTACTTGTTTTATATTTTTTAATTCAATGACTAATATTTTTAAGAAAAGGAGGTTAATTATTTTTTTAATAGACGTTGCACCAGACATAGCATGAAACTACTTTATATATGGAGGGAAAAAAAACTACTACTTCAAGGTCAAAAACATCCACCGATAAGTGGTAGATGAATAGATTCCGACCAAAAAACAGCAATTCTTCCACCTTTGTCAGAAGCATCGCACATGGAATATGAGGACTAAAGGACAAAATAAGGGAAGCGAATCCAAGATCCACTATGCACTCTATTTGCAGAGGCCGACATTTTTTTCTTTGTATTGCATCGACTAAATATTCGATTATCATGTTTTCCTCTATTTTAGGTTTGACTTGGACAATGTATATTTTAAAAGTTTAACTGCTTCTAAATGTTATCTTGGTGTTGTATAGACTTCATGTGTTTTGCATTTTTAAGATGTTTTCTGTTTTTAGTCAACTGAACGTAACAAAAAGCCCCAAACTTCTTATTGCTGTCTAAGGGCGTTTGATAAAAGTTTTTTTTACAGATGCAGGACTGTTTATTTTTTACATTGTGTCCAACGTCTCCTCAATTATTCATGAATCTCATTGTGTCGTGTACTTTGCGCCTTATTTATCTGGCAAAGCATTTAAATTACGTACTTATCATATCTTCACACTTTTGTAGTTTTATTTTCTAAAGTTAACAATTACCTTACTTACCCTTTTGGCTTTCTAGAATTAACCAGTTTTTTCCATCTAGTTCTTCATTTAAATATCAACGGTTAAACAAAGTATCACTGCTACACAGACTAATAAACTCTATAAGTATAAAACATAGCGTATATATATATATATATATATATATATATATATATATATATATATATATGTTATTTTAATGGAAATACGGTGTCTGTCTGCAACGCAAACTATATCACAGTATTACGTCATTTGCCAATATTCCTGAGAGGGGGTTTGTTGTTATTTACATTATATACAATTTTCGGACTATTTTCCTCGTCTTTGTTGTTACTATTTTCACAAAAGTTCGGTCTTTATATTCTTACGCATTTCTTACATGAAATGATTTCATATATCTAAAGTGCCCCAAAAACAGAATGCAACCAGTCTATCCCAGTTACATAAATAAAGGGTTCAGTTCGAAATTCCCGAAATGATACGGACCAGAACAAAATGCACGCAAAGAAGGCCGGAGGGTGCAACACCCGAAACGCTGCGAACATAAGAGCAACCAAGATGCTAATAAATAGCGTGAAATATGTAAATAATATTACGTCACAATCTTAAAGACTTTTTAATCTGAAATATTAAAAATGTTTGTTATGTTAATATCAATACTGTTGTCATTGTCTACGTCGAAACTGGATGATATTTCTTTCAAAACAGACCGTTACCAGTAAATATTAGCTGTTCCGGCCCGGCATTTCTCGAGAGTGTTTTGCTTTCATTTTTGTTTATACTATACCGTTATATTTTCACAAATATTATTAATGATTTGTTTTTAAATATAATCTTGAAAGTTAAATTTAATGAAATTTACGAAGAGACATAAACAATTTTCAACTAATAAAAACGTAAAAGTAATGACGAAGAAACCGTAATGCATTGCTTTCGTGCTGAAACCTAATGATGAAAATATATTAATAAATGACTTACAGTATTATTGTTTTCTAAAATGTGTTTCATTTTACTACTCATAAGCAACGTCTTTTTGTTGTTTTTATTTTTATAGCAATCGTTCACCACTTATTAAAGCCAAAAGCTATTCAAGGATTAGATTTTACGAGATTGTCGATTAGATGATGAACGATACTATCGGATGGTTTTGAAGCGATGTGTGGAAAGGGCAGAATTTATCTACTTTAGAGGACTGCTCGACAAGTATTTGTTACCATTGAACTTTAAGACGACAATGTTATAGTCAGCAGGTATTATGTTCCACGGATGGGAAGCTTTTAGGAAGAAAGAAAAGTTATTTGAAGTGGTGTAACTAGACGAGATCTCGCTGTGAATGTTTTACTTTGAAATTAGAGCTCAGTCGAGCACCTACTATGAAAATAATGATCGAGTAAAAAACAAACGTGTCTCTTCGGTGAGAAAGACGTCGTAGAGAATAGAAGAAATCACCCAACACTCGATTGCAATAAGTTTTGTACTCAATCAAGGCAAGAAAAAGTGCTCTGATCGCCACCTCCCTAGATGTGACAGCACTACTCCATCTTAGTATACATTATTTTATTCGTATTCATATTATTATATTGTGATACTTTTATCGATCACAATACTTTGTTTTCTACAACGGTTTTGTTTTTTTTATTGTGTCTTGTATTTAAGAGATGTTATAAATCTGTTTTTCTCGTTTATATCCGACTTGTAAGTTTCACGTCTCACTGCAGGTTTTTTAAATTGTTACTCCCGATTTATCCGCCATATTTGCTGAACATTTTTCATTTTCTAACCTTCTGTTCTGAAGGCAGCCATTTTTTATAATCAATTTTGTCCCAGTATACAATCATTCCGTTGAGTTATAATATCGATTTCAACATGTTGCTGTAGTTAATCACAAAATATATCACGTAGATGCTTTGAGGTTAGTCATTAACGATGAGCTGGTTTCACTTCGGTTTTCGGGTTTTAAATCATCATACTCGTTTCACCCATACATTTCTCAAAAGAAAACCGGTTCTTCCTCGAATGCGATTTCGTGCGACGCACCGCATAAACATTGGAAAATATTTTTAATATTTATTTAATATGAGCACATTATATTACAGCATCAAAATAAATAAAGACTATTTTATACAATCATTATTTAGAAAATATAATTATTTATTTAATGCTTACAGTTCAGACACAAACTTTAAATCAGTAAAAAAAAGAATATTGACATCACCAAACGTCTTTTCTTGTATTCTATAAGAAGTTTAGAAATTGTAGATACCTCGAAGTCGATCATCAGTGCTCAACTGGTTCAATTGCAGGTTTCAGGTTTTAAATCATCAGACCTGCTCCAGCAGCAACCCAGGCATTTCGCCCCAAAAGAATGCTTCTTCTACGAATATGTTGTCATGCTACGCACCACATAATTTTTGCAAACTAAATGGTATGACAGAAAATAGATTCTATGGGTTATGGACATCTAGCGTCAACCAATGGTGCTGTACAAATGTTAAAAAAATCTTAGTTCAGTAGTCGTAAAACATATCTTGATCGGTAATCAGTGATAAACTGGTTTCACTTCAGGTTTCCGATTTTAAATAATCAGACTCACTCCTCCAGCAACCCAAGCATTCCCCAGCAGAAACATGTTTTCTCTTCGAATATAACGTTATTCTAGGCATCATATATACATTCCGAACTCAATGGCCTGTCAGAATAAAATCAGAGTATACGTGACATGTACGCTCAAGATCAACTAATGAAAATCGTTCCAGCAATCCAACTATCTGCAGTCAAGGCTTGCGTCAGAATAGACGTTTGATAGGCCACGCCCAAGAGTCGATTGAACATATTTCCCTTTTCTAATTATTAATTTAATATAGGTGATTTGATTATTTTCTTCAGCTCATTTTTTATCTAGAGTATTCTTGTCGGGTGTTCAAGTTAATTTACTTTTACACATGTATATCTAATATTGTTCCAATTATCGAACACAATGATGGCCTATAATAGGCGGATTAGCTTTCTGCAAGCAATATCATACGGGTCTTATATCAAGTAATATCATACGGGTCTTATATCAAGTAATATCATACGGGTCTTATATCAAGTAATATCATACGGATCTTATATCAAGTAATATCATACGGGTCTTATATCAAGTAATATCATACGGGTCTTATATCAAGTAATATCATACGGGTCTTATATCAAGTAATATCATACGGGTCTTATATCAAGTAATATCATACGGGTCTTATATCAAGTAATATCATACGGGTCTTATATCAAGCAATATCATACGGATCTTATATCAAGTAATATCACACGGGTCTTATATCAAGTAATATCACACGGATCTTATATCAAGTAATATCATACGGGTCTTATATCAAGTAATATCACACGGATCTTATATCAAGTAATATCATACGGGTCTTATATCAAGTAATATCATACGGGTCTTATATCAAGTAATATCATACGGATCTTATATCAAGTAATATCATACGGGTCTTATATCAAGTAATATCATACGGGTCTTATATCAAGTAATATCATACGGGTCTTATATCAAGTAATATCATACGGGTCTTATATCAAGTAATATCATACGGGTCTTATATCAAGTAATATCATACGGATCTTATATCAAGTAATATCATACGGGTCTTATATCAAGTAATATCATACGGATCTTATATCAAGTAATATCATACGGGTCTTATATCAAGTAATATCATACGGGTCTTATATCAAGTAATATCATACGGATCTTATATCAAGTAATATCATACGGGTCTTATATCAAGTAATATCATACGGGTCTTATATCAAGTAATATCATACGGATCTTATATCAAGTAATATCATACGGGTCTTATATCAAGTAATATCATACGGGTCTTATTTCAAGTAATATCATACGGGTCTTATATCAAGTAATATCATACGGGTCTTATATCAAGCAATATCATACGGGTCTTATATCAAGCAATATCATACGGGTCTTATATCAAGTAATATCATACGGGTCTTATATCAAGTAATATCATACGGGTCTTATATCAAGTAATATCATACGGGTCTTATATCAAGCAATATCATACGGGTCTTATATCAAGTAATATCATACGGGTCTTATATCAAGTAATATCATACGGGTCTTATATCAAGTAATATCATACGGGTCTTATATCAAGCAATATCATACGGGTCTTATATCAAGTAATATCATACGGGTCTTATATCAAGTAATATCATACGGGTCTTATATCAAGTAATATCATACGGGTCTTATATCAAGCAATATCATACGGGTCTTATATCAAGTAATATCATACGGGTCTTATATCAAGTAATATCATACGGGTCTTATATCAAGTAATATCATACGGGTCTTATATCAAGTAATATCATACGGGTCTTATATCAAGTAATATCATACGGGTCTTATATCAAGTAATATCATACGGGTCTTATATCAAGTAATATCATACGGGTCTTATATCAAGTAATATCATACGGATCTTATATCAAGTAATATCATACGGGTCTTATATCAAGTAATATCATACGGGTCTTATATCAAGTAATATCACACGGGTCTTATATCAAGTAATATCATACGGATCTTATATCAAGTAATATCATACGGGTCTTATATCAAGTAATATCATACGGATCTTATATCAAGTAATATCACACGGGTCTTATATCAGATAATATCATACGGGTCTTATATCAAGTAATACTACACGGATCTTATATCAAGTAATATCATACGGGTCTTATATCAAGTAATATCATACGGATCTTATATCAAGTAATATCATACGGGTCTTATATCAAGTAATATCATACGGATCTTATATCAAGTAATATCATACGGGTCTTATATCAAGTAATATCATACGGATCTTATATCAAGTAATATCATACGGGTCTTATATCAAGTAATATCATACGGATCTTATATCAAGTAATATCATACGGGTCTTATATCAAGTAATATCATACGGATCTTATATCAAGTAATATCATACGGGTCTTATATCAAGTAATATCATACGGGTCTTATATCAAGTAATATCACACGGATCTTATATCAAGTAATATCATACGGATCTTATATCAAGTAATATCATACGGGTCTTATATCAAGTAATATCATACGGATCTTATATCAAGTAATATCATACGGGTCTTATATCAAGTAATATCATACGGGTCTTATATCAAGTAATATCATACGGATCTTATATCAAGTAATATCATACGGGTCTTATATCAAGTAATATCATACGGGTCTTATATCAAGTAATATCATACGGATCTTATATCAAGTAATATCATACGGGTCTTATATCAAGTAATATCATACGGGTCTTATATCAAGTAATATCATACGGGTCTTATATCAAGTAATATCATACGGGTCTTATATCAAGCAATATCATACGGATCTTATATCAAGTAATATCACACGGGTCTTATATCAAGTAATATCATACGGGTCTTATATCAAGTAATATCACACGGGTCTTATATCAAGTAATATCACACGGATCTTATATCAAGTAATATCATACGGGTCTTATATCAAGTAATATCATACGGGTCTTATATCAAGTAATATCATACGGATCTTATATCAAGTAATATCATACGGGTCTTATATCAAGTAATATCATACGGGTCTTATATCAAGTAATATCATACGGGTCTTATATCAAGTAATATCATACGGGTCTTATATCAAGTAATATCATACGGATCTTATATCAAGTAATATCATACGGATCTTATATCAAGTAATATCATACGGGTCTTATATCAAGTAATATCATACGGATCTTATATCAAGTAATATCATACGGGTCTTATATCAAGTAATATCATACGGATCTTATATCAAGTAATATCATACGGGTCTTATATCAAGTAATATCATACGGGTCTTATATCAAGTAATATCATACGGATCTTATATCAAGTAATATCATACGGGTCTTATATCAAGTAATATCATACGGATCTTATATCAAGTAATATCATACGGATCTTATATCAAGTAATATCATACGGGTCTTATATCAAGTAATATCATACGGGTCTTATATCAAGTAATATCATACGGGTCTTATATCAAGTAATATCATACGGGTCTTATATCAAGCAATATCATACGGATCTTATATCAAGTAATATCATACAAGTGTCTGAACCAAATACGGGTCTTATATCAAGTAATATCATACGGATCTTATATCAAGTAATATCATACGGGTCTTATATCAAGTAATATCATACGGATCTTATATCAAGTAATATCATACGGGTCTTATATCAAGTAATATCATACGGATCTTATATCAAGTAATATCATACGGGTCTTATATCAAGTAATATCATACGGATCTTATATCAAGTAATATCATACGGGTCTTATATCAAGTAATATCATACGGATGTTATATCAAGTAATATCATACGGGTCTTATATCAAGTAATATCATACGGGTCTTATATCAAGTAATATCACACGGATCTTATATCAAGTAATATCATACGGATCTTATATCAAGTAATATCATACGGGTCTTATATCAAGTAATATCATACGGATCTTATATCAAGTAATATCATACGGGTCTTATATCAAGTAATATCATACGGATCTTATATCAAGTAATATCATACGGGTCTTATATCAAGTAATATCATACGGATCTTATATCAAGTAATATCATACAGGTCTTATATCAAGTAATATCATACGGATCTTATATCAAGTAATATCACACGGGTCTTATATCAAGTAATATCATACGGGTCTTATATCAAGTAATATCACACGGGTCTTATATCAAGTAATATCACACGGATC
This sequence comes from Sepiola atlantica, assembly GCA_963556195.1. Classification (NCBI taxonomy): domain Eukaryota; kingdom Metazoa; phylum Mollusca; class Cephalopoda; order Sepiida; family Sepiolidae; genus Sepiola; species Sepiola atlantica. The sequence continues at coordinate 16,075,184 of OY744515.1, forward strand.
TTATATCAAGTAATATCATACGGATCTTATATCAAGTAATATCATACGGGTCTTATATCAAGTAATATCATACGGATCTTATATCAAGTAATATCATACGGGTCTTATATCAAGTAATATCATACGGGTCTTATATCAAGTAATATCATACGGATCTTATATCAAGTAATATCATACGGGTCTTATATCAAGTAATATCATACGGGTCTTATATCAAGTAATATCATACGGATCTTATATCAAGTAATATCATACGGGTCTTATATCAAGTAATATCATACGGGTCTTATATCAAGTAATATCATACGGGTCTTATATCAAGTAATATCATACGGGTCTTATATCAAGCAATATCATACGGATCTTATATCAAGTAATATCATACAAGTGTCTGAACCAAATACATAAACACCATGTCTTTGGTTACTACTACGACATACACATATTTTATATATCTGTAAGTACAAATGAAAAATAAAAACTTATTGATTTGTTGTTATCGTCGTCGTCGTCTCAATAATTCGTAGGTAAGTATGCAGTTGTGTTTTCATTTTGATTACTGGTCGGCTATCTGTAAATGTTTCGTACGTGGTCGGCTATCTGTTAATGTTTCGTACGTGGTCGGCGTCTGTTTGAGACAAAATAATAACAAAAAGGCTCATAGTTCAAGCTGTTTCATTTCTTCTGAGATCAGAGACTTTGGCATGGATTGAGGTAATTGCCGGCATTTTCTAAATGAATAAATGCGAAAGATTTTTTATTCACTACTCCTACATTATCATCAAAAGAAGTTATTTAAATATATAATACAGCATAGACATTTTAATAACTGTATATATAGTAGAAGCGCACGATAAAAGTAGACATTGACTAGGCTAATATTCATATATATTTTTAAAGCACTTGATAATTAATTAATATTTGATGTTATTCATTTCTGTGGTCATCTTCCCAGGTACTACCTTCTCATTTTTCTGGGGGTGGGGATAGGGCCGTGTAGTATATTTTCTGTTGCACCTTCTCCTTTTATGAAGAAGGGAAGATCATCTAAGTGTTCTGTTGTAATGATCCCAAGTATTACCCTCTCCGTTGAGGGTCAGTGTGCGTAGTTCGTCTATCATGATATCTTGCCAACCTAGAAAAATTATGCGACCGGAGCGAGCATATGCTTGCAACTATATATATATATATATATATATATATAGTTGGAGAGGGAGAAAGGTTTATATATTATTTCTCTAATTGTATTGTTTTATTATTCTTTTCTATTCTATAAATATCTATTAGCTTTTTATATTGTTTATGATACCATATAGGTCTTATATTTTATTATTGCCATGGTTATAATTAATAATTAATATTATTATTATCTTGATTATTATTATTACAGATTATAGCTATTATTCTTAATTTATTTCTTGATTCCGTTAATTTTTATACTCTAACCCTTTACACATCTTAACAATTATTGACTTTCGTTATCTTTACTTAAAATTATTTTGATATTGCATTATTTTGACATGTATTTTATTTGATTAAGAATAGTATACATTATTATTATTATTATTATTATTATTATTATTATTATTATTATTATTATTATTATTATTATTATTATTATTGATATTATAAATAAGAATATATTAAAGTATATACATGGGTGTTTTGTATCCTATAATAATTTGATGTATACTTCTTTAAAAAGTAATAACATTTTGTTTTTTTGCTTGACTTCTACTTGTGCTGTCGTCAAAGTCGCTAGAGACGCGACCCTTTTGAATCCTCATATATATAAAATAAAATATTCCAAATCGTTTTTGAAACGATCGTACGCCAAATATTTGGGGTATTTAAATTTACGGAACTGATATAAATGATGTGCTAATTTAATTAATCTAAACATACCCTCTCTTTCTCTTTCTCTTTCCCTCTCTCTATATTTATCTATCTATCTATCTATCTATCTATCTATCTATCTATCTATCTATCTATCTATCTATCTATATATATATATATATATATATATATATATATATATATGAAGGTTTATAACTAAAAGATAACTTTTAGAGAATTAGACCTATTGTGAGATGAGGAAAGCTCAATATACTGGATAGAGCAAAAATAAGGTGAGTTAATTAAAAATAGAAACATGGGGAAAACACTATTCCTTTTTTCACCTCTTATAATCCCATAAACCCTCCCGACCCAACATCCCCACCCAAGTTTTTTATTCTTTTATCTAACCATATCATCACAGACATTTTCTTTTTTTGCCCCGCCAATAAGTCTAATCATCTTAGTAAAATCTTCCTCGAGTTATAACCTCTGAAGCTTATCTGCATGTAATCTAAACTTTAAACCCTACGGGAATTTAATTCCCCAGTACTGACCAGAAGCTATAACAATTCTTATTTGACCACCCTAGATTTTATTTTTCTTCCCTCTTTTGCCTAAATATCATTAACCCCATCCCCACTCGTAGGATTGGCGCCCCCTTCTCATTCTCTCTTGCTCTTTTTTCCTTACTCTTTTCTTTTTTCTTTTCTCTCTCCTTTTCTTCTGTTTCTTTTCTTTTTCTCTTTCTTTGTTTTTTGTTCTTTTCCTCCCTTTTCTTCTTTCTTTTCGGTTCCTAATCCCCTACCTCCTTTGATATTTCCACTTCTTTCTTTCTCTTACCTTCCCCTACATATCCCACAATTCCAAGTAAGTTTCACACTTTACAACAATTCGAATTACCATTTTTCATTGAGCTTTGGTTCGTTGCTTTTTGCCTTTGGATCTGTTTACTTGAAAACAGGAAGAAAAGCGTTTTCTTAATATGGCTAATTTTGTCTGATCCTTCTCTAATAACAAAGGACCTGGGTGGAATCGTCTCCGTTGGATTTTCATACAGATTTCTTCTGGATTTATCAATTAGATTTGAACCCCATACAACTTGGATCTCCGTGTTTGGTGACTTTCATTTACATTGAAACACACCCGTTTGAACTTTTAAAAACTTTTTAAAAAGAACTTTAAAAAAAAGCTTTTTCAAAATTTTGAATATTGACTGTTCTCATCTGTCAACTTATCAATCACCACTTCCTCTAATGATAAGATTTTAATCTTTGAAAAGCCTGGCTTAAGGAATGACATGGAAAGAGAAAAAGAATAAATATTTTTATTTACTAAATGCTCCTTGTTCTGAACAACTGAACATATTGATCTGTTTCCATTTGCAGATCTAACTATTTTTCATTAACTCACCTTATATATATATATATATATATATATATATATATATATATATATATATATATAGTAAGCTATGAAAATATATTTATGGCAATTAAGCTACACAGAGGCTTCCGGGTTTCATCCCCGGGGGAATCTTCAGGCTAAAATGGATGGAGTTATTTTTGCCGGGTGTTTTTATATACACGGCTAGCTTGTTAACCAATCATATTCTTTGTTGTTCTCTCAGTCAATCGTGACTGTAAAGTTAGCTAAGGAATTAAAAATTGAAATTGTCCTCAAGAAATCAGACAGAACAAAATCGACCAGTTGAAAATTAATCCATTAAACATGTCATTTATTTTTACTACGTGTAGACAACCCTTCTCACCTACCCCAACATA
>OY744515.1:16088803-16118803 GCA_963556195.1 Sepiola atlantica
ATATATTTTATTTAATGTAAAAGACAATGTCGAAGAAAACGATATGACATATACGAAAGATGCATGCATAAAATCATAGAATTCGTTAGAATTTTGTCACTGGTAGGATTGGCGACGTTTTTCCCCTAACTTATTTGTGAGTGGCGACACGCAAAAAGTGTTAAGGTTTTGCAAGTGGTTTAGAGTAACGTTGTTTCTTTATGACTATGTATCACGGGGTAAACATTGTTCGTTAAGGATACCACGTTACAAAAGTCGTCTGGTATTTTTGGAAGTATATTTCCCTCGCAAGCTGGTTTATAATTGAAGACTCAAAAAACACAAAAGGAATTTTCATCACTTACTTTCTTTGATGCTACATTGTCTACGCCATCCTTTTCTCACACTCTTGTAGTTCATGTACCGGGAAAGCCCCAAGGGCCAAACCCCAGTGGAAGCAAGCGCTAAAGACCTCTTCGCTACCCACTAACTAAATCCGGTATGACGTTTTCATTCCCCCTCTAGTATCTAACCAAATTATTTGTTTTCATAGATTCATCCAGTTACAAATGACTTTTGTTTATTTTTCAAATTAACCGACAACTCACAATATTTTACCTATCTATTTGAATTCCACCACCGCATACGTAACTAAATTTCAAGTTTAACCTAAATTCTGTTCACCACACTTATCGTAACCCTCGCTCTCTCCAGCTACAGTGACAATATCGTAACAGGAATTAGATTACACTTCGATTTTAAATGACTGTTAATAGATTCAATTGGTTCTAAGTAATAAGGCAAGAAGATATATTTTTTAAATTCGTCCATTTAATCTGCACGTCTAACGATAAAAATGCTATTTCAAACTGTTGCCTTTTCCCGACATTCTCCACGATGAACTTATGTCTGTATTTAGCAGCGCGTATTTTAAAATATTAGTAAAGTCAGTTAATTAGGAAATCAATTCGAGCAGAATATTTTGCGTTTCGTCAGAAACAATTCAGCCATTTTAATCTTTTGTTAATACTTGGAAAAATAAAGAATGGGATTACGTCATGAGCGTTCGAAAATTTAAAGGAATTTGTAAGCATTTAACTTGTCTAATAAAAAGTCATTTAAACTAGCTTTACAATTCGTAACAAATCATCATGCATTAAAAAGATTGGAAGTTTTGGAAGCTATTTACATTTTTTTTTTAGTAAAGATTAAAATAACACTACGTTGGCGAAATTAGTTATAGTTTTAAAACAATTCGGTTCAATTAATAATTTAAAAAACAAAACGATACCATAATAATTAAATTTAGCTTTCGAAATGCTAATAATAATAATAATAATAATAATGATAATAATAATAATACTAATAATAATGATAATAATAATAATAATAATAATAATACTACTACTAATAATAATGATAATAATAATAATAATAATAATAATGATGATAATGATAATAATAATAATGATGATAATGATAATAATAATAATAATGATGATAATGATAATAATAATAAAAATAATAATAATAATAATGATAATAATAATAATAATAATAAAAATAATAATAAAAATAATAATGATAATGATAATAAAAATAATAATAATAATAATAATAATAATTTCATTAAAAAAAAACCATATAATTTCCAAAAACTAAGCAAAATCGAAATGAAAGTAAAAACTCCCGGGCAACGTCAGGTATGTACAGGTAGTTAAATATATTTATGCACGTCAATCCTGTAAGTTACTTTTATCGAATTTTTTATTGGTAAGTCTATATTTGTAATGTTAAAGTAAGTACCGAAAAATGTAGAGGGAACAGATTTTGAGGACACCAATCCATTGATAGACAGTTTTTGAGGACACCAATCCATTGATAGACAGATATATTCCCGATTAATTTCCTGTCATATAAATGATTCATCATTGTGCCAAGGATGCGACGTCAGTTCCATTTTTTTTAATTGCCAGTTTGACCTTTTGTGCTGAGTGAGTGCTTTTAATCATATAAATTGATTGTTAGAAAACATTCTGCATTGGAAGTTGCATATGTCACGTGGGAAAATGCCATGCATCGCTTTGTATTTAGCGTTATTCGAAGAGGCGAAGGCTAAATGGCAAAAGGGGGCAGGGGGACACTAAGTGTCCAGCTAATCTTCCAAATGGAAAGCGGGAAGGTCCCTTGAAAATCAGCAATTGAAAACAGATTACTGATAGATAACTGAGAGACATTTTGTATTATTTTAGGAGAAAAAGAAGATAAAGACACACACACGAATACATATGATTTTTTTCTACAGACACAATATACCAATTTAATATATATATATATATAGAATTATAAAAAAAAAACTATACACACATTAAGGTTGTACACATAATAACTTATTTCGACCCCTTTAATTAGGTCTCCTCAGATGTATAGACAACCACATAAAAAAAAACAAATAATGAGAGAAATTGATCGTCTCAAAAAGATAAATTCACTTTTTTGATTGGTCTATGTAAAAAGGAGGTAAATGTTAAAATAATCGAGGAGGGGTGACAGAAGTAAGATTAATTTTTTAATATATGCAGAAATATAAAAAATATAAAAATATAAAAATATATATAAAAGAATTCTTTTTTGCTATTTAAACAAATAAATCATCTCATTTAAAATTTCGAATGTGAGCTTTATGGGTAAAAATATATGATGAAATATTCGAGCGTTCACGATTAAAAACTACGTTTAATTATTTACGATTAAAAATTAAAAGACGAAAATGTAGGACGAAGATTTCGGTTTAGATTAGAACATATTAAAAATTTAAGTTGTATAACGTCAAGATTCGAGATGATTTACACTATGGAATTAAAGTTTAGCGACAATTTAAAAACGGTTTATTTACAAAATTGGGTTTTTTGACGTGGTTGTCTATACATCTGAGGAGACCTAATTAAAGGGGTCGAAATAAGTTATTATGTGTACAACCTTAATGTGTGTATAGTTTTTCTTTTTATAATTCTGTTTTGCTCTGTTTAAATTACATTGAGCTCTGTTATTCAGATTCTCTACACAAAATTGAAATCTACACACTATATATATATATATATATTGGTATCTCTCTCTATCTGTCTGTCTCTCTCTCTCTCTCTCTCTCTATATATATATATATATATATATATATATATATAGCGTAAGGTACAAATTATATATATATATATATATATATATATATATATATATATATATATATATATATATACTATAAATATTTATTTAAATATTAAAGTGCTTTTCACCTACAGCCGGTATCGTTTCGTTTTTGTCGCCTCATTTTCTAACCCCTGATCTACAGATCAGTGAATATTATTGAGTATTTTTCTAATTTTAAATTAGACAGTCAACTGCAATTATATGGTGCCTTGAAGTTTTCATCAATAATTGTAAAAAAGCATTTATGAATGTCAGTCTGGACATCTATTATATAACTCCCAGTTGTCTGTCTGTATGTATGTAAAGCTTCTCCTCCGAGCGTACCCAACAATTCTGGACATTTTTCATGAATGGCAGTGGAATAAAATAGTCTTGCGCTTTCCATTTTTCCTATATTGATTCTCTAAGTCTATTTGTTATTATCTATTTACATTTCGCTGTTGGTAGGGTATATTCCGTTCGTAGCTCATGTCATCCATTCATTAACCCTTACCCTCGAGTGGCCTTGGGGACTTAGTAAGCGCTACCCTGTTAGTTAACATGTTTTATTTATATTATTGCTTTTACACTTAGGTTTTGGGTTATTATATTTGGTTTAAGCCGATTCATATTATTTTTTACTTCAAGAAGAGTAGTCTATGTTATTGTGAAAGCTAATCTTTTCATTGTAACCTGCGTTTTCATTGAAGTATTGTAAAATCCAGAGTTCTCATGAAATATTTACCTATTAGATGGAATTTTAGAGATTCTGTTAGAAATGTTACGTACATTAGAGTTTATAATTGACTTAGGGTAGTTTAAGTTTATATGCTTTAGTTTTATTTATGAAAAGGTTCAAAAATATTGCTAGATAGGTTAAGAAATAAATCTAATTAATATATATTGGTTTTTTAATCCATAGAGCTTGAATAGTTCATTTGATCTTTTGTCTATTTTTTAATACATTCTATTAGTAGCTCTTATAGTTAATTGTCTCTATATCTCCGGGCAGGGTCTGTGAATCTTATTCAATGAGAATAGATATACCGAGTTCTTTACTTACACAGAGTCTGTGGATCCTATTAAAATATTAAAATGATCAGATGTGTTTTTCCTGATCCAATACTTATTATCAAAGTGTATAATTGATTTCCTAGCTAGTAATAACAAATATATCTCTGATGGTGTAATATCTGATGGTTTTCTAGCCACAAGAAGTGCCTTATTCATAAGCGAAATATATTGATAATATGAATTAATATATATATATATATATATATATATATATATATATATATATATATATATATATATTACCGTTAGGTATGTGTATATATTTATGCATATGTATGCACAGAGTAATTTATAAAACTAATTCTGGAATATGTATTATAGGCAACACGGTGAGTAACAGTGGAACATTAATTTATGTATATGTTAACATTCAGGGGTGTATATATACAATTAAATACTTTTTTATGAACCGATTATGATAAATTTTAGAATATATATTAACGGCAACTCGCTGAGTACAATATGCATATTATTTTATTGTAAACATTACCATTTGGAGTGTACGCCCACCCGAACCCGACCCCACAACTTTAAAAATAAGTTCGATACAAGGCTTTTATAGAGAAAATAATAGCTGTACATCAAATTTATAGTTACATTTAGAAATACATTTTTAAAAGAATCAGTGCGCCCGATCGGAGGTCACGCTACTTAGACTCACAGATGAAAGGCAAGCCACATAGCGCGAGCCGCCATTTTCAAGGGAGACAGCCATAAACAGAGACTGAAGAGATGCCGACATAGGTCTCTTTTGTTTGGATTTGAAATCGACGGTACCGATGTTGTTCTGATCTTCTGTAACACACACACACACACACACACACACACACACACACACACACACACACACACAAACACACACACATATATATATATATATATATATATATATATATATATATACATATATATATGTATATAGTAAGCTATGAAAATATATTTATGGCAATTGAGCTACACAGAAGCTCCCGCGTTTGATCCCCGGGGGAATCTTCAGGCTAAAATGCATTTAGATAGATCCCCCCGGGGATGAAACGCGGAAGCCTCTGTGTAGCTTAATTGCCATAAATATATTTTGATAGCTTACTACCTACCTCTACTTACGTATCGAGCACTGTTGAAGTAAATACTGAAAATTGATACATAAAAAATTATATCTACTTATAAAATTTTATGTGGATACATGAAATACTAATATATATATATATATATATATATATATATATATATATATATATATATATATATATATGTGTGTGTGTGTGTGTGTGTGTGTTCTTATCCAGATAGACTGGATAATGTAGTTTTAGAATTTTACCCATAAGAGTGTGTATATAAGTTGAAGTTTCTGTCTGTTTGTTTGCTATTTCATGTCAGATGTGCCTAGAAGGTGTTAACATTATGACTTTACAAACATTTATGTCACTTAATATATCTTTACTTACACATTCTCTCACCCCATTATTTGTAATCCACAGGCATAAAATTGAATATTAGAAAATGTAAAAAAAATTAAGGATGAGAAAGGTAAAATCGTGTTATGGGCTTAAAAACATAAAATCCTGGGCAACGACGAATCTTATTTTTTTTAACTAAGCCTAAATTTGTCTTCTAATTCAAAGTTTTAAGACTGAAACTTTATCTTTAATAACATGAATATTTATTCAAAATCCTTTCATTTCAGAAAATTAATTTTGAAAATTGCAAAATCGCCTTGGGTTAAAAGAGTCCAAGCGTATATCAGCATATACGAACGTACTAAACTATTTTAATTATACGAAAGAAAATTTAGTATGTTAAGAATAGTGACAGCCATTATTTAAAAGTATATTTTTTTAGTAGAAGTACCCGCGACTCGTTGGATCGCAACTACTATCACTATTTATTCTACTTGGATTTAATTAGAAAACGCCTAAACTGTAACATATCTTTTAAAACATTCTTCTTGCATAATTCTCTAGACTTCTATATTATTATTTGTACTCACTAGGAGTTCTCAAACAAGTCATCGTCAGTTATTGCTAACTGATAATAACAGGTCGTATTCCCTGGAGTCTGAGTGACAACAAACCTCTCCAGATTTTCCAGTACTCTCCACTTGTATTCGATAACCATTGCAAATCACTTTGCGCTTACCATTGATTTCTCGCTGGCAATGACCATTGGTCACCCCTGGGATTTGAATGGCAATATTCCCCCCGGAGGCCCCAGTACTCTCCGCACTCTTCCAGTGGAGGTCTGGTTAGTGCTCCCCCTCCTCGGTCTTCCTATCATCCTTGACCCTTAACGACTATTGTTTGTAATATCAGCCGAGGCTGGTGCAATCACGTTTCTTTTTTTTTGGGGGGGGGGGTTGAGCAGTTTATAAAATTTCTTGCAGTTTCTGTTCCTTGGGTTTACGTGGTGGTGTTCTTCCGGTGTTTTATTTTCGCTCTATTGTAACTTCCATGTGACTGATTACAATTCGTAGCTTATGCGGGTTGGTTTCCGCATTCGAGGATTTTCCTAAGGATTAAAGCTGTTTTCACCATTGCTTTGTATGTGATCCCTGTGATTCTAAATTTTCCCAGTCTTCTTTCCAGTTTTTAGGTATTATCTCTAGTGCTCCTACGATTATTGATATTATATTTACTTTCTTCATGCTCCATTATTATTATTATTATTATTATTATTATTATTATTATTATTATTATTATTATTATTATTATTATACTCATTAGGAGTTTCACACAACTAATTATCAGTGATTTCGCACTGATAATAACCAGTGGTGTTACCTGAAGTCTGAGTGACAACAAGTCTCCTCAGATTTCCAGTGCTCTTTACGCCTTTCGATATCCTTTGCAAATTAGTTTGCGTTTCGCAACAGCCGTTTACCATTGATTTGTCGCTAGCAACGACCGTTGGTTTTCTCTGGAATTTAAATGTCAATAAGTTTCTTTAAGGTTGCAGTCCTCTCGCATCCTTCCAGTGACGGTCTGGTTGGTGCCCTTTTTTCTCGGTCTTTCTGTACTCTTTGAATGTTCGCGACCATTTTTATGGTATTAGCCGAGACTGTTGCAATCGCATGCGTGCGTGTGTTTTGTGTCCCTCCTTTTCAATTTATCGGTGACTGGTTAGCGTTTGTTGGTTATGTCAGCTGGTTTCCGCATTCAAGCAATTTTCTTAATATTTAGGTTGTTCTCATCATTGCCGTTAGTTTAATGACCTAAATATTCCCTTTGATTCCAATTTCTCCTAGTCTTTTTTCCAGATTTTTATTATTATTATTATTATTATTATTATTATTATTATTATTATTATTATTATTATTATTATTATTATTATTATTATTATTATTATTATTATATAGAAGTAAATAGACTTATTATTTTACTATCTAATTTACATACACTGTGTAAATTAACTGTAAATAGAGCCACTTTTTCTCTAAATGCTCACATAAACGTTAAGGAATATTAAATAGTAGTTGAATTAACATAAAGTGAGAGGAAGTGAGCTAAGAGAGAGACTGTGGACTTGTTCAGTTAATTATAAATTACGGCTAATTAGAAAAATTAAAACAGTTTTTATCTAACATAACTTAATGCGGGACTAAGGTATATTTCAGCATATATTTTTGGTTATTGAAGTATATATGAAAAAGCCTTAGGGAAACAAACGTTTATTACCTCACATTTAGTATGATCGATAGATGTATGATCAGATGGGTGTAGATCCTGATAAATATATTTCATATAACAAATCTTTTTTGATTTTCTGATCAAAAAATGATAGAAGACATTCAAAACGAAACCATTATTTACATTATTAATGTGAGCTTTGCAACTGACGATTCATCCCAAAACAAATAAGAAAAACATATCGACTTGCTTTAGATAAAGCAGCTCATAGCAACCATATACTTATGATTTTCTTGACTTTCCTGTCATTGTGGTGAAAGTTATGTTTCACAGCTGTGCGTCAGTGTAAATTGTCTGTTAAACGTGTCTTCTGAAGTTGATTTGCATATAAGAATCGCATATTGTTAAGTTGTATATCTATACTAGATCTGTGCTGTCTGTCTGCCTTTCTGTTAGCGGACGCAATTGAAAACAAAACCCTATACAAACACAACATTTCAAGACTAAATTTGCACAAAGATACAATGGTGATATTATGTTTTGTAATTCTAATTTACAATAATATCCTGGAGTCTGAGTTCGCGCCCGACATCGATAAACAGCAAATGGATGAGGCAGACGAACGAAGACATAGCGTCGAAAAAATCTTCATTATTTATCACTACATGTCACTGTGGACTTCCTGTTCACAACGCAACTTCTTGTACACGTAGTTCTATTTTTACTCTAACTTCTAATTACATTTTCAGATTTCTCCTTGCTCGAGACATTCTGTATAAAATTTTGTTTTTAACATTATTTATAACACATCCAATTCTAATCTTGCTGCATAAAAAAATAATGCACGTATTGGAAGCTTTCAGATGAGATGTTTTAAAAAGAACCTGACCTTATTGTGAGTGATATCGATCAGTGATAAAAAAGGAAAATTGAAAGAAAATCTACGGAAATAATTTTCAAACATGTTGAAATATCGATTATCAAAATATTATCCACAACGGGGTTTTTACTGAGAAAACGGTTTCCTGCAAAAAAGGATTATTTGCTCTCAAAATGAATTCTACTTTGGTAGTTTGATTCGTGTAGAAATGTGTTCGGTATTTATTCTTGAAGACGAATAACAATACCCATAAAGTGTTCATTTCGTGTTTCAACAATGATGATCTTTTCATATTTCTTAGATAGACACACTGGTTTTTTATTAATTTAATGTTTAGTATTTATACGGCATATCAACCGTTTTCGGATTATTTAATGCCGAATTCAGTCATTTGATTAAATTCTTATATCGTCAACTATTTATAAATTAGTTTTTGTACATAAATAGTCGTCAAGCGAGTGGTTCTATTTAATCCTGACGGGTACCTCCACTCTTTTCAGAGTACACCTGGAAGTAACGTCAACCATCGAGTGACTCTATAATCCCCAAAGCCTCCAAATGGGTTTTGTCACCGGATGTTGTTAAAACTCATACGCAGGACCAGTTTGGATTAGACAATTCGAGTAGTTGAGAAGGTTGGGAAGAAAAGCATACAACGGTAGAAAACACAGTGAGGAATATTAATTTCAGAGGGATGAGATTAGATAAACACCGTGCCCAATGGTGCCCAAGGCAATTTAATGTCATGATCGGAATCATTTACAGGACCTGTTACACTGTTTTATTGCTTCTTTCGATTCCTTGTGTCGTTCATAAAATATATTGTAACAGTATAGTTCAGAGTGATTTTAGAAGATTTATTGTTTAGAAAGTTTTTTGGGTAGAGTACCGAGTTTCGATCTATGAATAAGGTTGAGAAAACCGAATATATTAAGTGCATTTTTCCGCTCTGCAATTTTTAAACGATAATTGGCGGAAACCTGCTCGATAGGAAATATTATTGTACTATTTGACGAAATAAAATTCCACCAATGAAAAGGTCCGTAAATAATTGAGTATTATTTTTAATATTTCAGTTATTTACAGAAGAATCATTACAATGACGGTTAAAGTAGAGTAGTTTTAAAATGCCTTTGTGTTAGGGTTAGGGTTAGGGTTAGTTCAAGAAAATACAAATCAATGGTGTCTGTGAAAGTTCTCTTCAAGAGAAAGTGTCAATGTCGTCAATATCCAGACAAAATACTGGTCTACAGATGACAAAATACTCGTCTACAGATGACAAAATACTCGTCTACAGATGAGAATAATCTTAAACTTGAACGTTGAGAGCAACAGAGGCGCTCATTCAGTGTCAATAGGGCGAATCAGAGTTATTGACAATTTTGCACATTGTATCCATGTGTGCGTATCATTAAACGGCGATAAAACAACGATTATTGGGCATCTATGATTGAAACTTGGTGGACAAGTCAGGCATAGACTGAAGTTTATCTGCACCAAATATGGTTGGATTGCAGAAAAGATTGTGAATTCTATCAATGATTTCATGAGTGGTATTTTTCGGGGTCACTTTCTTTGTGTCACCCATATTACAACAGAAACGTTTTTAACTAAATTATACGAAGTGTTATATATTACTGTCTATGATTGTGTTGTTCAGATTGAGAATGACCTTTGTTTCTTGGTAGAACGCACATTTTGTCAGATATTACTTGGCACTCATACGTTTTTAACGTTGTGTTGCTGTAAGTTTTCAGGTTCAACGGGTTATTAAGTATGATTGACGTGATATTACCCTTGGAGTCAGCTGCTACTCCATATAAGAAGTAGATAGAAGCTTAGTTGTATTGATAGTGCGACAGGAAATAATTGAAGTTGGGTTGTAGTTGCTGCTTACATCCGGACAGAGAAACATGTAATGTGCGTTCCTAGCTGGTAGACTCTCTTGTATCTCACATGCTCCTCTAAAAGTCGCACAGAAAGAGCTCTTAGTTATAAAAATTGATTTCTATTCGTATAAGAAAAGAAAATAGTGTAAAAATAGAAATCATTATCGTCTCTTTCTTCATAAGATCACAGTTATTTCGAGGAAAAGATGGGCAAGAGAAGAGTTTTAAACCTATCCCTCATAACAGACACGCGCCATAGTCTCTCATTAGATTTTAGGTGCTGTATATCTAGGGACGGAACAGACGAAGACCGACAATCTTATTAGTTAAACAGGGCGTAGGTATAGTTCGGTTTTGAAAAAAATGTTAGCAGTTTTTCTGAGAGGTGTTGCATTAAGAGTTGAGGATTCTATAAAACTGACTTTAGGAAAGTAATTAGTTGATGCACTGAAACTAGAACTCTCAACTCCCTAGGCGGTATTTAAGTGTCGCATCATTTATCTTTTGACAGTTTTGATGTTTCATTAAAAGCTATCTCTAATTTAGAACGGGGGGCGAGGCTTAGGGTAAAAAATAGTGACGTGACTGAAAATATGTCCCATTAACTTACTAACCCCAGCTCTGGTTTGAGACTGAAAAAGATGTCTTATTAACCGAAAACCAGGTGGTTAATTAGTTAAGGCCGAGTAATTAATCAAGTCAAGATTAATATTCTCTAGATGTAACGTGACTTCTTTGACGTCATGGTTACATCACTTCTGGTATATGGAATTAACGCCTAAACTTTTACTAAAATATTTAAAAAGAAAATAGATGGCGTGTACGCCAGAATGCTTAAAGCTGCTCTTAACATTTCTTGGAGGTATCACTCCACAAAAGCAGCAACTCTACGGACAACTACCTCAGATCTCAGCCTTTGATTAGAAAGAGATGAACACGATTTGCTGGTCACTTCTCGAATGCTAAGAATGAAATCGTCAGCGATGTCTTTTGTGCATGCCAAAATAGGGATACAGTTCAGTGGGAAGACCGCACAGAACCTACGTCAAGCAACTAACAGAGAACTAACAATGCACGTATGAAGACCTACCTGGTGTGATAGAGGAGAGGGGCAGATGGCGTGAGAGAGTAAAGGGATACGTAACGCTACCACAGCTAGGTGATTATGATGAATTAATTAAGACTGTGTAATGAATTATTTACATTATATACCACACTGTCATTAGCATTTTAGTTGTTGAAATTTTCTCAACGTCCCGGCCGTTTAAATCTCCGGCTATCTGCAGCATAACGTCTGGGATTTATTCGATCCCAACGGATTGTCCGTCGTCTTCTTCGCAGAGAGAAACATCTGTCCATCTCTCTGGCACGTGAGTAATAATTCGTTCTAGTTCCTTTTCTTCTTCGTTGTTGTTCTCATTTATAGTAGGCGTTGAAAATAGGCATAGCATAGGCAGCTGGAGTTTTGTTGTATAGATGACATGTAGCAGTAGTTCGTTATCTCTCCTCTTCTTTTTCATTCTTTTCAATAGCAGCGGTTGTAAATATTGACAGCACAACACTATTTTGGGTGTAATAATGCTTTGAAGGGGTTTCCTTGTCTTTTTTATTATACAGTATACAAGCCATCCGCCATAGCAAAATAGGAGATGTTTTCTAAAACCCCGACCCGGTCCTCTTGCGCACGCGCGTCGTGCAGTTCAGTAAAATAGGAATATCTCATCAGCTTACCTGTTACGTGTCACTACCGACTTCATGTTTGTAATGCAATATTCTGAAAAGTAGCGCTAACTCTAATACGACTATTAATAGACTTTTACATTACTCTAATCTTATGTTAAACAAATATTGTTATTAACATTATTTTTATATACCCAAATCCAAAAATTGCTGCACGTCTTCAGTTGCCTTTTGTCGTAATCTTAAACCTAACAATTTCAAACTGAATCCCTGTGATAGACTGCTTTCATTCCACGTCCTATAACTTTTTAGATATTTAGTATCAGTTATCTTTGTTTGTATTCAGTTTGCTAGTTCTTCAGCTACCTTCTGTCATTGTAATTAATCTCCTGTAAATATCAGTATTTATTTTACTTAGGTTGATTAGAGGACTGCACTCCCAATCTGTAGGTAGAATTCCGTCTAGAATATATCGTAATCAATGTTTGTATCCACTATGCTTCGCATCTAAATGGTCCTATGTAATCACTGAGTCATTCAGTCATAATATTTTACTAAACTTACATGTAAATAAAGAATTTTATTCGGCTAGATTTTCGTCTCGTGACTGAAAACTCAGAAAGGTGAAAAGAAGAAAAGAGAGGAGTTACTTATGTTTTAAGCGCATAACTTAATTATTAACCGTTTGTAAGCTAGCCACAACAGTGGATTCTACTGTAGAGTTAGGGAAATCAAAGGTGGCAAAAAACAATCATTTTACAAAAACTTGTTGATCATAAGAGTAAGAATTTTCTTAAAAAAATGTGTATATAAACCTTTTGGTATTTTGACGAAAGTGTTTTGTCGTCTTTAAATTGGTGCAACAGTAACGTCTGGCTATAAACATATCGATCGCGGCTCTTTTAAAAGAGACAGCTGGACATTTGCCAGCGCTGAGAAGAATTTTCAGACGTTTAGATGAATGCAAAACATGATAAAGTAGCAAGATCGTTCTTTTTCGACCAGAGACTTTCTGCTCGACCTTCTTATCGGGAAATTGAAGTTTGACCCTCTGCGCATGGATCAAAATAATTGATTGATGGGAACGTTACAGGAAATGATATGAATTGTTTTATTTTACGTTCTATCATGACCATTGAAATTTGATGCTGCCTTTTATTGACTGTTTAAATTACACATAGAAATTGGTAGAATTGAAAACGAGGTTCATCGTTCTATAACATTCGATGGAAATGTTAACCCCTTACTTGTTAGAATCACGAACAACTGAGTTTAAAAAGCCAGTTAATGGTTAAAACCATATAATAAAATGATAACATCTAAAATTAGCATATTTCTGCGCGCTATATAAGTACATCTCTTTCTTTTTCTCTTTTTCCCCTGCAACTACTGGTTAACTGTGTAGATATTCTCTTTTGTTTGTAATCGCCTACACCTATGATTTTATCCTGTTCTTTCTTTATTACATTTGGCTGTTAAGAGAGAGAGAGAGAGAGAGAGAGAGAGAGAGAGAGAGAGAGAGAGAGAGAGAGAGACAGACAGACAGACAGACAGACAGAAAGAGAGAGATAGTGGGGAAGAGTGAGAGAGTGAGAAAGAGAGTGCTAGCAACGTGAGTAATGGATACAGTATAAAATAAAAGCGGAAATCACAGAGGGTACAATGAGAGAGGAAGAGAATGATATACAGGCAGTTAAAGATGCGTCACTTAGTGAGGTAATTGAAATTTACGCCTAATGAAAACATGAAAGTGGATTAAAACCAATCTAATAATAAATGAATATTTTATCATTTATTCTGTGTGATCAAAATAAAATATATAGGGAAAGTATCTTTGATCAACCCAGCTTTAGTAAATTTTACGAGCACTGATGATACCCTCTTCAAGAAAAAATAAATGCTTTACACATTTGAGTTTTATATATGTCTTGTTGGAAGGCCGAAACAATCGTATGTGAATTAAAAATTGATTTTTTGGTGAATTTTTGAGAATTTGCTCCCGACATTTTATGTGTTTTTTGATCTCGATCTCCCCCCCCTCTCTCTCTCTCTCTATATATATATATATATATATGTATATATATATATATATATATATATATATATATATATATATATATATATATAAAGTAATCGAACAAAAGATATAAGCGTCAACTAATATCTTATAATTAATCTTATAATTAATATATATATATATATATATATATATATATATATATATATATATATATATATATAAGAAATTTAACTTGAGCACTGTCGTGGATGTTCAAAACAGACTGTCAAAAAGCTCTAATGCAAAGTTTCGAATACGCTCGTCAAACACTCTCGACTATTCTTCTCTCTGTGCCGCTTCTAGGTACATGTAGATCTTACTTTCCTTTAATTACGTGACAGTTTCCGTTAGCCGAGTGGATATTGCGACTGCTTGCAGATCCTAGGCTGACACTGTGAACTGGATGTAATTTTTACTTTCCTGCACTAATGAGAGCAATAAGCTGAAACGTTAGCATCTGCAGGTATTTATTTAATTTAATTTACTTTTTATTTAATGGTTTCGTCCAGCGACTAAGACGGGATGGAAGTATATATATTTATTTATTTACGAATAAAAACACATTGGTCTTTAATGGAGAATGGAGTGGAGAGAATATATATATACATATATATATACATATATATATATAAATATATATACATATATATGTATAAATATATATATATAAAATATATATACATATATATATGTATAAATATATATATATATATATGTATATATATATAAAAAATATACATATATATGTATAAATATATATATATATAAATATATATACATATATATGTATAAATATATATATATATATATATATATATATGTATATATATATAAATATATATATATATATGTATATATATATAAATATATATATATATGTATAAATATATATACATATATATATATATATGTATATATATTTAAATATATATATATATGTATATATATATGTATAAATATATATATATATAAATATATATATACATATATATATATATAAATATATATACATATATATATATGTATATATATACATATATATATATAAATATATATACATATATATATATGTATATATATACATATATATATATATATATATATATATATATATATATGCGATTTTATGAAGGCTTACCAAAGCATTCCTTTCAGGACACCAATGGTCACCATTAAAGATTTTTTCTTACAAATATTATTTATTCAAATTAAATGTAATTTCCTACACGTGTTTCACTACCAAGCAGGTATTTGCTTGGCAGATCATCAGAGAAATTAAATGTCTGGAATAAGGGTTTCAACTACCGACAATACACAATGTGGCGTTGCAATAGTTGAGGTCACTTAAGAAGAGAAGAGGAAAACAATAAAAATAAAAGTTAAAATTAAAAAACAATAAAGAACAAAGATAAAAAAGAAAGGCCTAGAAAATGTCTTAGAAAAGTAGCCCGTGCACTATTTCTTCCACCAAGCCAACAAGCAAATAATCGGTCCCAAATGCATTAATAAAAACCCCTAAAAAAACAGAACAATTTGCGATAATACACTTTCACGTCGGGCAGCACAATGATGAAAAAATACTCCCCCCCCCCCAAACAAAAAACTGAAACATTCAAGACACCGCTCACAAGTTATCATTCCAATCCAATGATAGTATGGGAATTCTACATCTAATTCATCATAAGGAAAGTCAACATAAATGTTCGTCCGGCATACCAGCCGTCAGACGAGCCTTATTTCCAGGGCTGAGTTGTTCCCCTTCGAAATGAGATTATTCAAATAATTTTCAACGCTATTGATACTGTTTACTCATTCATTTGTTTATTTTTTATTATCATTAATGTTTGAATTCATGTTTTGAAACATGACGTGAATCAAAAATCTATGACGTGACGCCAAAGTTACAATTATTTTGTGAAGGTAATGTTTTAAGCGCTATTCATAAGAAAGTCTAAATAGGTCAGTTACTAACTGATGAGACAAATTCTGCAATGTATTTAGTACGTTTAAAACAAATGTGACTGACAGACGGACGGACGGAAAGACTGACAATTTCTATTTATATAAGATAGTTAATAACTTACTTGCATGTGTAGCGACATTCAAGTCGATCAGGTTGAACCGGTTTCATCCCTGGCGTTCACTATATCTCGTAAAATGAAAAATCTATTACGTGACCGAGTATTTAATTGCTTTCAACCGCAGCAATATGTGGCACAAGGCCGGAAAATTCGGGGAGATCAAGCCAGCGCCCTTATTACGTGACCCCGAAGTTATAATTATTTTATTATGGTAATGTTTGAATCTCTATTTATGAGAAAGTACGAATAGGTCAGTTAGTAGAACCTCAGACGGAAGATCTCAGTGTTTCAATTTCGATTACGGGTCATGGCATCAGCTTTATTTGTTGGTAATTTATTATTTACTATTGATGTCATATTCTCCATTTCTAAGAGTAGTTAAGATATCTTATATTTGGAAATGAGCCAAATTCCGTAATGTATTTATTACGCTGTAAAAAATTGTGATTGATTGACGGACAGACGGGTGTACCAAATTACAAAATTACAATATTAGGGTTAGTAAATGAAACAGAATGCACTCTAGTAATTAAGAAAACTTCGCTATTTTAATGAAAAGTGTGAAAAAAATAAATTGGACCAATAGTTCTGAGAAAGAAAATGAACGTACTAACCACTTGCTTCACGAAGCCATCAGAATCTTGATCATGCATGTAGCGATATACTAAGAAATATCTGAAATAAATCAAATATTAGAAAAAAGAAGCCTTCCCAATTCTTTCCACTCTCTCTTTCTCTTTCTGTCTGTCTGTCTGTCTGTCTCTCTCTCTCTCTCTCTATCTCTCTATCTCTCTCTCTCTCTATCTCTCTCTCTATCTCTCTCTCTCTATATATATATTTGACTTTATATAAAAATATATATTTTTAAAGTATATAACCCTTATAATACCATCCAAACTGTTTAAAACACAAGCTCAATGAAGTTTCCAGCATCAGAGCATATATACTGGTTGGTTGAATTCTTCAAAACAGTCCACAAACATTTTTTTTTTATTTATGTGTTTATTAATTTCTGCGAATGCCATTATATTTTCTTTTCCGTCATACGCGCGTTTCACAACCCGATAAGAAAACATATAGTAGTTGGTTTACTAAGCTGCTCTTTAGAGAAAATCATTTAATATGAAAAGAAAACACACTATTCCAAAGCAAGTAGGAATAAATGTGAGCAAGAAAGATAAGAAAGAAGGGCAAGTCAAACACATGAAAAAAACAACCTTTTTTAGGGTGGCAATCCGAGAAATAATATATAGTGAGTTTAATAACAAGCAGTACTAATAGCTTCATGCGAGCTGGAACACAGTTTGTTGTTGTAAGATCACGTTCAACTGCTCGTTTAAAATACCCGCCGACTCGGTATTTACAAAGTTAAATTCCTCCCTAATTATTACCTAATTGTCTATGGTTGAGGGGTTAACGCTCTTGACTACGAATCAGTGGCGATTTGTGAACTTCCTGCACTGAAGATTTCGTTAGCATGAAACATCGATGTAGGTAATAAATAATTTATATTTATTTATAAATATATATATGTGTGTGTAAGTGATCGTAATATGGGCCATATTTACTTTATTTTAGTTTTATGCAGAGTGGATGAAAAGAGGGTGCAATAATTCTAGTGGAAATTCATATACCTCCGATTTTTATGAAAATTTAACAATAGGTATTAGACACCAATTAATAAATATTCCCCAAATTTCAGTTTCCTAGAAATATTTTAAAGGGGCATAATATAGACACATCGTCCCATTTGAAAATTGAAATATTTTAAATTTGCTTTGAATTTTATGCAGTCATTAGACACAAATTATGCAAGATTCTGTGAATTTCAATTTCTTTTTAATACCTATTCCGGTTACTTTTAAATATTAGACATTTTCTAGAATGAAAATAATGTACTGGCGTTTGATCAAAATTTTAATAAGAATTCTAAACATAAGGTTAAGTCTCATTATATCTTGATGTTAATCTTTGTAACGGGGACATAAACGTGTTGTAAAACTGTTCTGTTTGGCGAATTAATTTTACTCGTCCTTGGGCGTGTATTCTTCTATACTTTTAATATATATATATATATATATATATATATATATATATATATATATATATATATATATATATATATATACATGATTATTTTTATTTACACAGACATGTACAAAATCTGCGACACTGGCATGTCGATGTTATCAGTCAACAGCTGTTATAAGCTGAGATCTCATCAGGTAGAGTTAAAATCCGATCTTAACCTTAGATCATATGATCATATTTGGAAAGAACCATATATATATATATATATATATATATATATATATATATATATATATATATATATATATATATATTTACACACACACACACACACACACATATATATATATATATATATATATGTATATGCCAAAATGAAAAAGGAAAATTGATCATACGTTCCTCGACGTGTCATCTCTATGCAAGGCGTTCTCAAGATGACTGAATCTTTGAATAATTACGAAACGTGGATAGACATATTGACAATTTTCGGTTTTCTATTTTTCATTTTTTATCATGTTGAATTATTACTTTTATAACTATCATATATATATATATACATATATATATGCCCAATATTGAACAAACTATCATTACCTCTAACAATAGGAAAATCAAACATATCCAACAGCAACCACCCACCACATCCCTCACCACTTGTAACTGCCGTAAACCTAGAGATTGTCCCCTTAACAATAACTGTGTACAGAAGGACGTAATATACGCTTGTACTGTTAAACAATTCCCCCGCTCCACCAATGTTGTGAGTAATCACAGTTCCCATACTCCACCCGAACTCCGGATCTCCCCGCAACCCCAATCCGCTCCTACTCTAAACTCCCGCTTATACAGCCATACCTCTAACCAAGCACCCCCAATAATAGATAGTGCTCATGGGCCAACTCACATTTCCCCCATATCCGCTCCACCCCACTTCTCCAAACATCTTTCCTCGCATAACTTGGATCTCCAAACCCAAATCTCTTCTAATACCATTAGCAATCTCAATGCAACTATAGCACCACCCTTCAAGATACACACATATATTGGGGCGTCCTCTTTCCCCATTAAGACCCGGATCTCTAACCATATATATTCCTTTAAAAATAGCAGCGATAACAGCACAGGCACTTCACTTTCCAATCTAATTAGAAACCTCAATCTTAAAAATACTCCCTATTCACTTCACTGGTCAATACTTAAAAAGTCCAAATCATATACCCCTGGAGCATCCCATTGCCAACTTTGTACTCTGTAAACCTTTTTGATAGCTACTGCTACTAAATCTAAAAATATTATTAATTCTAAGAATGAACTTATCTCCAGTTGCAGGCATAAACGTAAATTCAGGTATAGCAACCATAATAATCCCCCAGACACCCCTCCCCCATTTGATTAAATACCCTCCCTTCATCTCGGATTTTCCCTCCTTACATCTCGAATCCCCTTTCTGATAGTTCTAATTCCTGTTGTTCTATAATCTCTACTTATATCTCCCTCATCCCTTTAACCTTCTCTTAACTTAATAAAATTACCCATAAACTCCGTTAGCTTCAAATTTTCCTTAGTTTTAACACCTTTCTTCCATTACCCCCTAAATCTTTCCACTTAACCTCCTTAACTGTATAACTTTATTTGGCTTTCCATTTTCTCTCCCGTTTAACTTCTTTTAATGCATTCGTCCGCTTCCCTTCAACACTTCCATTCTTCGTTCTTTTCCCTTTCAACGTGATAACTAACCCACTCTATTCATATTATATCCTAGCCCTTTTATTTACTTGTTGATTAGCCTTATCTACTCCATATCCCCTTTGCACACCTCGATATCGAACTCCTTACTGTTTCCACTGTGCACTCTAATTATTCTTCCCCTCCTGTTTTTACTTCTTAAATAATTCTTCTCACTCTTTTAATAGCCTCGATTATTCCCCCCTTGTTTTACCTCGCCCTTCGCACATCTCTCTCGAACTACTCAACCCCCAACCCGCCCTCGCTCTACATCTTTTAACCCCCATAGTATTTACTTTTAACTGCGATCTCCACTCTCCCTCTGGCTTAATCCTTTGTCACTTCTTTAACCTTGTATATCTCTCACTTCTTCCGGCCTTCACTAACCTATTTAACAATTTTCTTAATTAACCTCCATATAACTTTTTTGAATAAAATTTCAAAGTTTATATTTTCCCATATCTATTTGAACTAGCATCCCGTAACTGCTTATTTACTTCAACCCATAATTTTTTCCACCTTGGAGATTCCCATTCCGGATATCCTCTCGAGGTCTTGTTTTCCTTTTTCTTTTTCCTTATTCTAATTTTCATTCTTGAGCTCCAATCTTATCGACTTTTCCCTCATTCTATTATTAGTATCTTATTTTTATTATTTTTTTATTTTTTTATTTTTTATTTTTTATTCTTTCGGTCAATCCTTAATTTTCCCTGTGAGCTTAAGACTAATCTTATTATCTATTTTTCTTTATTCTTTTATTTTCTTATTTCTACTTTTTATACTATTTTTATCTTTATTTTTTATCTTTACTCTTTTAATTTTTAACTCATTTTTCTAGTCCTACCCATCATATATATTTTGCCTGATTGTTTATATCTAAGGTCATTTGATTAAACATCTAAACCCCGAACTCTGTTCTTATACATATTCTGATAGTTTAACCCCTTATCCTAACATTCGTTAACTTACCCCCACTCCTTTCTTCCCCTTTTCTAGTTGAATCCTAATTCGCACTAACTTCCAATTTCAACTTTATGTTTCACCCTCCCTTTTCACACTCTTAGTTTTATCCGCATTCCTTCACCGCATCGCTCCCTTTCTCCTCCCCCTCTCTTTCCTCGTACCCGTCCCTTTCTCCTCCCACACACCCCTTACCCGTTTCCTCCCTTGCCTACTGGTCGCATATTATATTCTTGCTTTCACTGTCTTTGCTTTTCTTCATTTATAGCCGGCTTTCTCAACTGGGCAGGCTTTAAATATTCTCGCTGCCCCTTTTTCCCCACTTTAAAACACTTTCCTTTGTCATCTCTGCCCGGGAAGTATCTTTAATGGCGTATATTTTCCATCTTAATCTCCTCTGACGCCTGCCTGCATCATCGAATGTACCTCTTGTTGGACTTTTTACCCTTTTTCGATTTTCTATTTTCGCCGTACCTGAAGTTGTGGCTTCTTGGAATTTAACTTTGAAACCTCTCTCATTACTTCTCGTGCCTCTAACGACCTACCTATCTACATCTTATTCTCTCCGCTGGACTCTTCGACACCGGACGTTTTGGCAATCGGACATTTGCTTGCACCCTGGCACAGTTTTGCCCTGCGTTTCTTTCCCTACAACTTTTATTTCATTTTTTCAAATTTTAAATCTTGGCCATTGCCAACTTATCTATCCCAGCGACTTCCTCTGATGATAAGATTTTGATCTTTGAAAAGCCTGGCTTAAGGAAAATTTAACTTGAATAAATTGCCTTTTTGCGGAATATACCTTGCTTTGAACTTTTGAATTGAATTTTGATTTGGCTTTTGCTTTCTCTAATTCCTTTCCATTCTCCTTCATTTCTACCTGCTCTATCCTGGATATTGAGCTGTATACTCTTCACAATAGGGTTTTACCTTTCCTAAAAGTTCGCTTTTAGTACACCTCTTTATATATATATATATATATATATATATATATATATAAATATCTATATATATATATACATATTGCAAATAGTAATAACTCTACCCATCTAAAAACAATATTATGTTTAAGGCTCCCAAAATTCATACTAGAATTCTCCACATTGACCCGTTGTGCAACGGATAAAAGCGTTGTGTTCAATATGTTCTATGTGACAGTCTTCTAGAGGTTAAACGTGGACTCATTACAAGCGATATTAACTAAGATTATATGAATAAAAATAAGTTAACACTTCTTCATGTCTGACCGAACGAGAACAATCTAGTCCCTTAAAAATAATAACCAATATGTAAATAGTAGTCTGAATAATCTAAATAATACTAATTATCAATCTGTATCTAAAAAATCCTGAAACGTGTTTCAATAAATTTTTCCTTGGTGAATATGAGTGAAGTAGGAGGACTTCCAGATTGTTTGTAAGTTCTCTTCCAACTTACTCCAAATCTGATCAAAAAATAAAATATTGAACAGGACTAAACATTAAAATCTAGCAAACCGATAAAAATTAAAATCTATTTCTTAAAACAAGAATCAAAATGTTCCCGATGCGATTATCAAAACAGATTTTTTCATGAAAGCTGTGTTCAGAAAGCAATTGAGCAACAATTTAGGGAAGCGGGCGACTTATAAATATAAATTAATAAGACATACACATAAATCAAAAATGTTTATTCTTAAAAATAAATGTACAAAGGGAAGGTTAACAAAAAAGTAAGCTCTTATCCAATTCCATTGCGTTCTACTGCCGATTAGATCTGACTTGGATCGCGCACAAGTTTAAATCTTCGAACAGACCAAACAGATGTACTAGATTCTCGGACTATAAAATCGCTTAATAAGAATCACACGCTTGAAATGGTTTATGAATCTTCGAACGAATCGTAATGGATATTAACACGGATGATAGAATCGCCTGTCAGCTTTAAGTGCATTCGAATCTCTTATAGAACAATTAAAGTATAATAACATTGCAAATACATGGAAGATCCTCCTTAACTATAAGTAAGATGGCAGCTTGTGTTCAATAGATCGTTTAAGATATAGCGTTTATCTCTAACCGTTTCAAATAGATGTTGTGCTTCGCATTGAACAACTCAAAATGTTTTGTTATGCTGTACAACAGAAGAACCGACTCATCTGTATTTTTCCTTTCAGAATTTAGTATTGATTTACTCCTCTCCAGGAGTTAGGCACAAGGCCAGTTTTTATCTTACTCCCACAAGTAAGATGTGACCCAAGGTCGGGTCGGGAAAGTGGGGTTTAAAAATTGCCTGGGCAGCCCCGTCAGCATTCCCCGGTAGGGGCGCCTCAGGCAGTAAGTAATAAACTTACTCCTCCCCAAAGAGGGGAGGCGAAGCCTGGGAGGGTTGACCTCCTAGAACTGCACAGGACAGACCCATAGACCGGCGTAAATCAAGCCTGGAAGGCCAAGACAATACTAGTCTATGGGGTGCAGTATCCATCGGAACAGATACTACACTTTGATCTTAGCCAAAAGGCCAAGAACAGAGTTGAGTAGCTGTCAACTTTTAAGCTGGTCAGTCCGTTTGGATGAAATAGTATCAGCTGGAAGAGAGATTATTTGAGATTGCATCAGCAGTTGATGATTCGTTTTGCCCTCTTCACTCAATATCATTATCTCCATTCACATGATCACAGATAAAATAAGCCTCGGCTTGGTATTGCCTCATACACTAATATAATTATGAACAACAAACAAAAAAAACAATATCAAATATAGGAGCCGTTGGGTTCAGAAAACAGATTGAGTGTAATGGTCTCCTTTGATAGCCAGCATGGGGTCCCGGTTGTCATCCTCCGAATATTGTCCCTATTTATTTTAAATAACAGAATACAACAGACCAAATACATGAAAATAGATATAATCTGCGCAAACTAAAGACAACACCGAGCAAGAAATTCCATTCAATGATCAAATCTTTGAAATGTACGAGAATAAATATCCTTTATCAAATCATTCAAAAAAGATGTTCAAAAAAGGAGTCGAAGAGAAGTTTGTCAATCTCTCATTGAAACAAGAAGCAATAATGGTATACGTGTTTCCCTTTTCCTGGAACGAATAAATGGACAGCTTCACTGTGAAAATGTTTAGAACTCGAATTCCCTGGGAAATAGTAAGCCATATTATTGCAACGCTGCGATAGAATGACACTGCCAATCAGACAGCCAGTATGTCATTGATTTGTCAAATGTGCTGAAAGACAAATGCTTGTTATACATGCACACCGACAGATGATAGACACGAGAAAAGAGAAAATGTCAATTCCTCCGACTCTAGAATTTTATTATCATTGTTTCCCTCGCGAGCTAATCCTACGGTTTTTCTTTTCCTTAATGATTTCCTTGTGTTTTTCTTCGACTCTATCTCCAACTACAAGAAACAGAAAAGCCACACGCAGCATTGTCGTTAAACCGCTTTCATTAATGCAGAATAGTTGACGTGTCGGGAAAGTCAGATTCTTGCAATGACCATGAAAAAGATTTCTTGTTTTTAGCAAATAAAAAAATGAAAACTAGATTGATTTATTCATCTGTGGTTTAAGCCGTGGATTTCCGTTATTCTAGGAACATGAAGACCTCGACTTTACATCAGCTTTTAATATTAAGTTTCCTCTAATTGTTCTTATCAGCACGTTTTTAATTCATTATTTAGAGCAAAACTGTAAATTATCAATATTTTCTAATTAATTGAACACAAATTGCTATTTTAACAGCAGTGAGATTAACCTTTCGAAATAATACCCTTTTAAACATATTAGTACGTAAAAGAATACAATTATTACGACTTAAACATTAAATAGTCTATTCCATGATCCCTTACGATATCTCAAAGGCCGGCCATACACCTCCATTTAAGTATTAAGTTATCATTAAAATAAAAAAATGAATTTATATATATATATATATATATATATATATATATATATATATATATATATATATATATGCAAGATCCAAACAAAATGTTTGTTGATCACTTTAATTGCTCGTGTAAATTAGCCGCCGATTCGCCATTTAAAAAGTTAAATTCCTCTTTACTTATTAGCTAATTCATTATGGCTGAGGGGTTAACGCTCTTGACTGCGAATCAGTGGCGATTTGTGATCGGAGTTCGAGCCCGTCGACTGTTGAGAATTAACTTCCTGCACTGAAGATTATGTTCGCATTAAACATCGATGTCTGTAGATAATTTATATATATATATATATATATATTTTTTTTTTTTTTTTTTTTTTGGCTAAGAAAGCATACGCACAAGCCATGTAAGATAGGCAAAAATTTAATCAGTGTACAAAAATAAATCAAGTTTTCTCTTGAAAGCACTGATAGTAGGCGCTTGGATGACCTCAGCGGGAAGCCTGTTCCAGGGGTTGACAGAACGAATTGAGAAGGATGCTTGACGCCTCTGAAGCCGAAATTTGCGACAGTAGAGCTTCTGGTCATGACCTCGAAGGCCTCTGTCTGGCGCACGAGTAAAGAATTCGTCAGCGGGGAGATTGATGAGCCCATTCAGGATTTTGTAAACCAGGATGAGGTCCCCTCGCATCCTTCGAATTTCGAGCGTCGGAAGTTGAAGACGGTGGAGTCTTTCTTCATACGAGAGATCGGCAAAGCCAGAAATCATTTTGGTTGCACGCCTCTGGATGCGTTCAACATGAAGTATATCCTTTCGGAGATAGGGACTGCACGCCTCAACACCGTACTCCAGCAAAGGTCGAACAAGCGTCAAATAGAGTGGACGGAACACTTCGGCCGTCAGGTTGATGAAGGAACGTCGAATTTGAAACAAGACGCCCCGGGCTTTGCTGGACATTTCAACGCAGTGACGAGACGGTTTGAAAGAGCTATCCACTCTTACACCAAGATCAGTTGCCTGAGATACTGAGGCCATTTCATGGTTGTTCGGACCGATAGTGAAGAGCTGGGATGGTCGCGCGCCAACTGGAAGATGACTACATTTGGCTGCGTTGAGTGGAAGGTCCCAGTCTGAGGCCCAGTTTGCAGTACAATCCAGATCGGTTTGCAGGATGGCATGATTGCGTCTTTGCGCTATGAGTTTGACATCATCAGCGAAAAGCAAAACTTTGCCCTGAAGTAAGTCTGGAAGGTCGTTGACGAACAGGAGGAACAAAATCGGGCCAAGCACTGAACCTTGTGGTACTCCGCTGCAAGCATTTGCTTCTGCTGAAGTGCATCCACTCACAGAAACTCGAAAAGTTCGTGCTTGTAGAAACGACCTAATCCAGCTGATGATGGACCGGTGAATCCTGTACCGATCAAGCTTGTGAAGGAGCAGGCGGTGGTTTACGGAGTCAAACGCCTTGGAGAAGTCCAGAAACAGGATATCCGCAGCATCGCCATCATCCAAAATCTTGGTTATCCATTCTTCCGTAAGAAGGAGGTTGGAGAGGCAGGATCGCATTGGGACGAAACCATGCTGGGTCTGAGTCAAAGATTTGGTTCGTTCAAGGTGGTTCATCAATGCATTTTTCAGGATTTTCTCCATAACTTTGCAGATGATTGAAGTCAGGCTCACGGGGCGGTAGTTAAGAGGGTCGGTTTTAGCGCCTTTCTTGAAAATGGGGCATACTGTAGCCACTCTCCAGTCCTCTGGTACGACACCGTCTGAAAGTGAGTGATTAAACAGGTCCGCTAGTGGAGTTGCCAGAACTTGCGCCAAAACACGAAGGACTGCTGGATGGATATGGTCAGGTCCTGGGCTTTTGTTGGTTTGAATGCTGGAAAGGGTCACAAAAACTTCTTGAGGAGTGACTTCAATAGCTTGCATTGGCTGAACATCATAAGTCGGCAGTGGAGGAGGTTGTTGCTCGTTGTCCACCCGGTATATTGAGGAGAACCTGTCGGCAAATAGCTCGCACTGTTTACCAGGGTCGCTAATCGTTCTTCCATCTGGAGTTCTCAACGTTGCTATACGGTTCACAAGTCTCTTGTTCCGCTTAATGTGGGCGTAGAATCTTTTACGGTTTGAGTTCACTTTGGATGCCAGACGTTGCTCATATCGAAATCTTGAAATTCTCAGCATGTACTCTGCCCTGTTTCGCTGTTCACGGTACACTTCATATGATGCATGAGTCCCAAGCCTCAAGTATTCGGCCCATGCAATGCCTCTCAGTCGCCATTCTCTTTTGATTCTGCTAGTTATCCAGGGCTGAAGGCGCCTTCGAGGAACAGTGAATGGAACAGCCAAATCAGTCGCCCAGAGAATAGCCTGTTTGGTGGCTAACCATTTTTCTTCAACTGAGGGGAGATTGGCTATGGCATTCCAGTCGATTGTCGAAGCTGCATCAAGAAGAGTGGTATGATTCAGTGCAGCATAATTGCGTATCGGCAACTGATCTGGTGATTGAGTAACAGGTTCCGTGTGTAGGATGAAATCGATGACAGCGTGATCGCTGCGCGACAAGGGTGGCTGGAATTTTACATCTGACACCGTCATATCGTATTTTGAGAACACCAAATCGAGCGTCGACGCCTGTTGACCACGAAAGCGGGTGTTTGATGCAACATGCTGGACGAGAAACTGCTCTTCAGCTGTTTGGAGAAGTTGGCAGTCAAAGTTCGAAGCGGGGTTGCATACATGGTCGCTCCATTCAATAGAGGGTGCGTTGAAATCACCAACAACCAGACAATCAACAGAGGGACTCGAAAAGTCTTCGATAGCCTTGCATAATCTCTGGTTATCGTCCTCGTTTGCTTGTGGGCTACGGTAAAGGGCGAGAATAGGAAAGGAAGATCTGCGAGTCTCTATTTGACACAGAACTGCATTGAAAAATTTTGTAGGGAGCGCATGAGGAGGCAATTCTAGCTGAAGGGGTTTCAAATGATCTCTGATGTAGACGATAACTCCACCGCCTCGGGCACCTTCGCGGTCGCAGCGAAATGATACAAAACCGGGGATGTCCACCTCGGAGTCCTCGACACAACTCTCGAGCCAGGTTTCACTTATGACAATGACGTCTGGATTGGATTCTTGAATTCGCAATTGCAACTCGGAAAATTTGCGAAGAAGGGAGCAAGCATTGGTATATAATACTTTTAGGGCAGACTCATGGGTGGGCAGCTCATTTGATTGGCAGATTTTGGGGTGCTGGTGAGTTAGGACTCCACCCGTGTTGGGGATTGGGAGGGGGCTCTGACTATGAGAGGATTGAGCCAAAGGAACCGCTTCATAAGGCGACCGTCCTTGATGAAGAGACCCTTCTCTCCCTTCGCTTGGCGTTCGGTTAACTCGCGTTTTACAGTCCTCCGTTTTATTCTCTCCTCGGGGGAATATTCCTCTCGAAAACCCCACGTATATATATATATATATATATATATATATATATATATATATGCCACTTTTATTGAATAGGTGTTATAGCTTATGTGTAGTCTTTTTTCTGGTCTCTTCTTTATCTGATGTTATGTTCCAGTGTGTACAGGAACGCGTCATACTTGCAAGTACGTCTAACTCGCATGAGTCATCTTCCTTTGAGAAAACTCCCAGCAGAGTGCTCGATTAATTGAGAATCAAAATTATAAGCGTAATATTTATTAATTTTTCTGTTACACAAAAATGATTACAATATTAGTACCGTCGGTTTCAAGCTCTGAAGGACTTAACTTTCCGGCTCTCTTCAGCTTATGGGTGTGCAGCAGGTAAATTGGGCCATAAACGAGATTCAGGATAACGAGATTATATATAAATAAATGTAAATAAATGAATATATTAATAAATATACATATAAACATGTGCGGAAACATACCCACGCATACACACAAACACACAGGCACATTCACTTACGTATGTCTAAATACATATATACGCACGCACACACAGACATCCATCCATATACACACAGAACAGGAGAGAGAGAGAGAGGGAGGAGAAATGGGCACACAAATTCGTTGAAGTCATGAGAAGTTCAGGGTTGGGGGGGTGCTACCAGTATCCGGAGTGTGAGTAAACATAGAAAAATTAAAATATTTCGGAAATATACACACACACACACACACACACACACACACATACACACACACACACACACACACACATATATATATATATATATATATATATATATATATATATATATATATATATATATATATATATCTGTGCCTATACATACGCACGCATTTATATATATAGTGTGTGGCGTTAAATTACGTTTGATAATTCAATTCTTAATTCTATAATATAGTTAAGGTAGAACTACTTACACAATTTTACGTATCAACCGTTTTATGTAAAAAGCTTGATTTTCCTAAAGGATACGAGCTTATTGATATTGTTTAAGAACTCAATTCACACTATAACAAATTCACATGTGTTTCAGGGATATGTATAAAATTGATATGTATTATTGGTTCTCAGAAAATACTCGGTCTACCGCGAGCGTTTTTACCAACATTTATTTCAATTAATGTCACTTTACTTCCACCCAATCAATGCTTAGTGCATCCTAACCTAACCTCAAAATTAAATTTCATAAAATGTAAAAAAATATAATAAAGGTAATATCTGTCATTAGCTGAGCGCATAAAGACATATGGTTCATTATTCAATCACAAGCAACTGCAGTTTTTCCAACTAGTATATATACATATACATTTCGAGAGATAATAAACGGATGATTGATAAATTAGCCACGTTGCATGGTTTTTCCCCCTTGGGAGATAGAACTCTCTTGAGAATCACAGTACTTGTATTTACATTGAAAAAATACAAGCGTGATCGTCGCGTTGTCTAAATGTTTACGAGACAAGAGTTCATAATACTTGGATCCGATGTTCAAATTGTTCGACACG
>OY744515.1:16131303-16161303 GCA_963556195.1 Sepiola atlantica
TTTTCTGTAATACTAAATACATTTCATACTGTTCATTGGAGCTTCACACAAAAAATTATATTGTTTTATCACACTTTTCTGTAATACTAAATACATTTAATACTGTTCATTGGAGCTTCATACAAAAAATTATATTGTTTTATCACACTTTTCTGTAATACTAAATACATTTAATACTGTTCATTAGAGCTTCATACTAAAAATTATATTGTTTTATCACACTTTTCTGTAATACTAAATACATTTCATACTGTTCATTGGAGCTTCACACAAAAAATTATATTGTTTTATCACACTTTTCTGTAATACTAAATACATTTAATACTGTTCATTGGAGCTTCATACAAAAAATTATATTGTTTTATCACACTTTTCTGTAATACTAAATACATTTCATACTGTTCATTGGAGCTTCATACAAACAATTATATTGTTTTATCACACTTTTCTGTAATACTAAATACATTTATTACTGTTCATTCGAGCTTCATACAAAAAATTATATTGTTTTATCACACTTTTCTGTAATACTAAATACATTTCATACTGTTCATTGGAGCTTCATACAAACAATTATATTGTTTTATCACACTTTTCTGTAATACTAAATACATTTATTACTGTTCATTCGAGCTTCACACAAAAAATTATATTGGTTTATCACACTTTTCTGTAATACTAAATACATTTCATACTGTTCATTGGAGCTTCATACAAAAAATTATATTGTTTTATCACACTTTTCTGTAATACTAAATACATTTCATACTGTTCATTGGAGCTTTACACAAAAAATTATATTGTTTTATCACACTTTTCTGTAATACTAAATACATTTAATACTGTTCATTGGAGCTTCATACAAAAAATTATATTGTTTTATCACACTTTTCTGTAATACTAAATACATTTCATACTGTTCATTGGAGCTTCATACAAACAATTATATTGTTTTATCACACTTTTCTGTAATACTAAATACATTTCATACTGTTCATTCGAGCTTCATACAAAAAATTATATAGTTTTATCACACTTTTCTGTAATACTAAATACATTTCATACTGTTCATTCGAGCTTCATACAAAAAATTATATTGTTTTATCACACTTTTCTGTAATACTAAATACATTTCATACTGTTCATTCGAGCTTCATACTAAAAATTATATTGTTTTATCACACTTTTCTGTAATACTAAATACATTTCATACTGTTCATTCAAGCTTCATACAAAAAATTATATTGTTTTATCACACTTTTCTGTAATACTAAATACATTTCATACTGTTCATTCGAGCTTCATACAAAAAATTATATTGTTTTATCACACTTTTCTGTAATACTAAATACATTTCATACTGTTCATTCGAGCTTCATACAAAAAATTATATTGTTTTATCACACTTTTCTGTAATACTAAATACATTTCATATTGTTCATTCGAGCTTCACACAAAAAAATATATTGGTTTATCACACTTTTCTGTAATACTAAATGCATTTCATACTGTTCATTGGAGCTTCACACAAAAAATTATATTGTTTTATCACACTTTTCTGTAATACTAAATACATTTCATACTGTTCATTGGAACTTAATACAAACAATTATATTGTTTTATCACACTTTTCTTTAATACTAAATACATTTCATACTGTTCATTAGAGCTTCATACAAAAAATTATATTGTTGTATCACACTTTTCTGTAATACTAAATACATTTCATACTGTTCATTCGAGCTTCATACAAACAATTATATTGTTTTATCACACTTTTCTGTAATACTAAATACATTTCATACTGTTCATTGGAGCTTCATACAAACAATTATATTGTTTTATCACACTTTTCTGTAATACTAAATACATTTAATACTGTTCATTGAAGCTTCATACAAAAAATTATATTGGTTTATCACACTTTTCTGTAATACTAAATACATTTAATACTGTTCATTGAAGCTTCATACAAAAAATTATATTGTTTTGTCACACTTTTCTGTAATACTAAATACATTTAATACTGTTCATTGGAGCTTCACACAAAAAATTATATTGTTTTATCACACTTTTCTGTAATACTAAATACATTTCATACTGTTCATTGGAGCTTCACACAAGAAAATTATATAGTTTTATCACACTTTTCTGTAATACTAAATACATTTCATACTGTTCATTGGAGCTTCATACAAACAATTATATTGTTTTATCACACTTTTCTGTAATACTAAATACATTTAATACTGTTCATTGGAGCTTCATACAAAAAATTATATTGTTTTATCACACTTTTCTGTAATACTAAATACATTTCATATTGTTCATTCGAGCTTCACAAAAAAAAAGATATTGGTTTATCACACTTTTCTGTAATACTAAATACATTTCATACTGTTCATTGGAGCTTCACACAAAAAATTATATTGTTTTATCACACTTTTCTGTAATACTAAATACATTTCATACTGTTCATTGGAGCTTAATACAAACAATTATATTGTTTTATCACACTTTTCTTTAATACTAAATACATTTCATACTGTTCATTAGAGCTTCATACAAAAAATTATATTGTTGTATCAAACTTTTCTGTAATACTAAATACATTTCATACTGTTCATTCGAGCTTCATACAAAAAATTATATTGTTTTATCACACTTTTCTGTAATACTAAATACATTTCATATTGTTCATTCGAGCTTCACACAAAAAAATATATTGGTTTATCACACTTTTCTGTAATACTAAATACATTTCATACTGTTCATTGGAGCTTCACACAAAAAATTATATTGTTTTATCACACTTTTCTGTAATACTAAATACATTTCATACTGTTCATTGGAGCTTCACACAAAAAAATATATTGTTTTATCACACTTTTCTGTAATACTAAATACATTTAATACTGTTCATTGGAGCTTCATACAAAAAATTATATTGTTTTATCACACTTTTCTGTAATACTAAATACATTTCATACTGTTCATTGGAGCTTCATACAAACAATTATATTGTTTTATCACACTTTTCTGTAATACTAAATACATTTAATACTGTTCATTGGAGCTTCATACAAAAAATTATATTGTTTTATCACACTTTTCTGTAATACTAAATACATTTAATACTGTTCATTGAAGCTTCATACAAAAAATTATATTGTTTTGTCACACTTTTCTGTAATACTAAATACATTTAATACTGTTCATTAGAGCTTCATACAAAAAATTATATTGGTTTATCACACTTTTCTGTAATACTAAATACATTTAATACTGTTCATTGAAGCTTCATACAAAAAATTATATTGTTTTGTCACACTTTTCTGTAATACTAAATACATTTAATACTGTTCATTGGAGCTTCACACAAAAAATTATATTGTTTTATCACACTTTTCTGTAATACTAAATACATTTCATACTGTTCATTGGAGCTTCACACAAGAAAATTATATAGTTTTATCACACTTTTCTGTAATACTAAATACATTTCATACTGTTCATTGGAGCTTCATACAAACAATTATATTGTTTTATCACACTTTTCTGTAATACTAAATACATTTCATACTGTTCATTCGAGCTTCATACAAAAAATTATATTGTTTTATCACACTTTTCTGTAATACTAAATACATTTCATATTGTTCATTCGAGCTTCACACAAAAAAATATATTGGTTTATCACACTTTTCTGTAATACTAAATACATTTCATACTGTTCATTGGAGCTTCACACAAAAAATTATATTGTTTTATCACACTTTTCTGTAATACTAAATACATTTCATACTGTTCATTGGAGCTTAATACAAACAATTATATTGTTTTATCACACTTTTCTTTAATACTAAATACATTTCATACTGTTCATTAGAGCTTCATACAAAAAATTATATTGTTGTATCACACTTTTCTGTAATACTAAATACATTTCATACTGTTCATTCGAGCTTCATACAAAAAATTATATTGTTTTATCACACTTTTCTGTAATACTAAATACATTTCATATTGTTCATTCGAGCTTCACACAAAAAAATATATTGGTTTATCACACTTTTCTGTAATACTAAATACATTTCATACTGTTCATTGGAGCTTCACACAAAAAATGATATTGTTTTATCACACTTTTCTGTAATACTAAATACATTTCATACTGTTCATTGGAGCTTCACACAAAAAAATATATTGTTTTATCACACTTTTCTGTAATACTAAATACATTTAATACTGTTCATTGGAGCTTCATACAAAAAATTATATTGTTTTATCACACTTTTCTGTAATACTAAATACATTTCATACTGTTCATTGGAGCTTCATACAAACAATTATATTGTTTTATCACACTTTTCTGTAATACTAAATACATTTAATACTGTTCATTGGAGCTTCATACAAAAAATTATATTGGTTTATCACACTTTTCTGTAATACTAAATACATTTAATACTGTTCATTGAAGCTTCATACAAAAAATTATATTGTTTTGTCACACTTTTCTGTAATACTAAATACATTTAATACTGTTCATTGGAGCTTCACACAAAAAATTATATTGTTTTATCACACTTTTCTGTAATACTAAATACATTTCATACTGTTCATTGGAGCTTTACACAAGAAAATTATATTGTTATCACACTTTTATGTAATGCTTTATACTTTCATACTGTTCATTGAAGCTTAACAGAAAAATATATTGTTTTATCACACTTTTATGTAATACTAAATGCATTCATACTGTTCATTAGAGCTTCATACAAAAAATTATATTGTTATACTGTTCATTGGAGCTTCATACAAAAAATTATATTGTTTTATGACACTTTTCTGTAATACTAAATACATTTAATACTGTTCATTGGAGCTTCACACAAAAAATTATATTGTTTTATCATACTTTTCTGTAATACTAAATACATTTCCTACTGTTCATTGGAGCTTCACACAAAAAATTATATTGTTTTATCACACTTTTCTGTAATACTAAATACATTTTATACTGTTCATTGGAGCTTCACACAAAAAAATATATTGTTATCACACTTTTATGTAATACTTAATACTTTTATACTGTTCATTGAAGCTTAACAGAAAAAATATATTGTTTTATCACACTTTTATGTAATACTAAATGCATTCATACTGTTCATTGGAGCTTCACACGAAAAATTCTAAACCAGAGCTTAAAAAATACATAAATAATTGGTATCATATAAAACTTTTGATATAATTGAAAACTGACAGAAAATAAGGAAATCACTGCATCAGTTAATTATTTATTTATCTGTTACTTGCAATGTTTAAAAGACGTAAGGTAAATCAAGGCAACATGTATTGCACTGAATAGGTCACTTGATATCAATCAGCAACGTGCAGACATCGTCCATTAGTGGACACTGACTAGTAAAGGCAGTTTCACACTACCGCCCTACAGATATCACTAAATCTACTTCCAATGATTGCTATATTGTTTAGTAACATCATAGGTTAGATATTATTATGTATATATTACAATATCACAATAACCAAGAATATAGTATGCGTGTCTAGTAATATCCCGTATATGAAATGAGATAACATGACAAAAGTGCATTAGTTTATCTCACTTATTCTTGCGGAACCCTTATGGTCCAGGGGAAACCTCGATTAAACCACGCTGCTTTTTAGTATAGACTTAAATCAATAACATCGCGAACAAACTGAATCGGCTATACCGATCGTTGCATCGCTGATCTATAGTTATTCTTTACGCAGTTATATTGTTGCAAAGGGTGTCAACACGCAATTTTGCCACAGCTCAATTAGCAACTTGTGTTCAAGTAATCATATAATAAATCGTTTACGGTAGATTTCGTGCTTCGATATTAAAATGAAACGGGTCGAAATGCCGAATGAAACCATCATGTCGAGCCTATATATCAAAGCAATGCATTCATCTATTGGATATTATTTCAAAGACTTGATTCGTATAACTTGAGGATGTTAGATTTGCCACACTCAACGAATTTTATTAATCAACAGAAAATTTCGCAAATTAATGTTTGACATGTTTTAATGTTTACAATATCTTCTTCACAATCTGCACGCTTTAACGTTAGTATAGAACTTTCACTTAGAGGTGGCGTGGTGCAGTGGCTATAGGCTCGAACAGTGGGTTCGGCGTGCACAATTTGAGTTCTGTCGGGACTTTTGCAATCCTTTTATAAGAATAACATTGTAAAACGTATGCATCCATATATCTATCATTCAGCCACGGATTAAATAGTAGAGTAGACTAGACTCTCAAGCCTTGCTTGTGTAACTAGTAAAGAAGAAAGAAAACTCTGAAATAACACCATTTTTTCTCTACTTATACTGGCAATGTTTCACGCGGTCTCGAGGGGTTATTGCCAGTGAAATCAACCAATGCTAAATCGAGAGCGATGCAATTAGGATTGCGCAACTCTTGCTCTATTATAAATTTCCAGTGCAGGCTCCGTTACAGTGCGTATCCATTGTCTTTCGAAACTGAAAGAAGCATATTTCAATCTTTCCCTCGCATTAAAATATCTGTATAATAATATGTTTAGGCATGGTTGTACGTACGTTATCACCTTTCACACCTATGAAAAAAAAGTGGGATCGTTTGATCGGCAAAATGACGTACTTGAAAATCAACTAGTGCTGCTAAATTGAAAACGATTTTACCGATTTTTAAATGAATTGTTCCTACATCGATGTATACATTGAGTAAAGGATTAAATGAATTCAGAAACCAAAACTAATGTAGAGGGAATGGAGAAAACGTCGGTAAATTAAAGAAGAGTCAGGCTATGTCGGTGCTACCAGATCAGTCTGTCTGAAAATATTGGCTTCTTGACCTAAAATGCACCAAACATTGATGATGTTTTTGTTTTCCTTTCCTTTTGCAAAACTCAATCATGTTCTACAAAGCCAAACACAAAAACAACAATATTCCTCTACAAAACAACCAAACCAAACACCATGAATAAATATTTGAAGATAAAAATAACTTGAAGTATAAAAGCTTTTGCCAAAATGACCGGCATTAAATAACCCGAAAAGGGTTGATATGCAGTAAAACAAAACAACCAAACAACCAATCAAAAGATTATTTCAGTAGTACTCTGGAGGCTTCCTTAGTTTTATTTATTGTCCTCTTACTTGTTTAAAAAAATTATATATAGTCGTTTTTAAATGTAACAACATTTAAAAAACGCGTATTGTGTGTTAATATGTCAACACTAAGAGAGTAGAAAGTAGACTTTCGGTCTACTTGCGACAAGCTTATAACTCTCGCTTCCCTTATTTTGTCCTTTAGTTCTCACATTCTATGAAAGATGTTTCTGACAAAGGGGGAAGAATTGCTGTTTTCTGGGTCGGAATCTATCCAGCTAACACTTATTGTTGGATAGTTTTTGATCTGGAATTATTTTTTTCTAGCTCCTTACATCAAGTTGCTTCATGCCTTGTCTGGAGCGACTTCCATAAAAAGAAAAAAATCCGTCAAACTGCTACTATTTAAAAAGGCTATTATGTTTAATTTCTAGATTTTGTTTTCTTATAAAATATAATTTATTGACTAAATGCTGATTATGTAATTAAACTTGGCTACATGTTTGAACGTTTGCAACGAAATAGAATTAATTCGTTGGCTAAAAAAGAATGAACAAATTTGTTGGTTTGTATACGACACATTTTCTAGCGTAGGTCGTGTATGATATAGCGGGTTGCACGGGTCACTAGTACTTGCATTGAATTGGAGCACAAAGGAAAGTTATGTAGTACAGAAACCGCTGGGGCTCACGAATATAATGAGTTATTTGAATAAAAGAAGCCAATCAACACATTTTGGAGAACGTCCCGTGGAGACGCATTAAGCGCGGAGGGTTTATTTGGCTGGAACTCACCTTTTCGTTGGGTCTATTTGTAAGGTTGGCACTAATTGGAACTTTTATTGCAAGATATGATCGAGTGTGTAGAGTGGGCATCACTTTCAACTTTCTGTGACGACACCGGGACCGAAGCACATTTCTACTTCATCCGACAAATATCTTCTCCTGTACCTTATACACCAACTCGTCGATACTAAAAGAAGGAAAATGTTATAAAAAGTGCGCTAATCAATGAGATCCATCTACGCAGATCTCGATCAGCGAGGTTCGGGTGGTCGGGGGGGGGGGGACTGATTTCAGCAGTGGCAGTCATACTAGCATCGTTGTGTCACTCTGTTGCTATGGTTACTATGAAAAGGCTGTAATTGCTTTGTAGTTTTTTAGACTATTATATTAGTAATATCTTTATTGCGATAAGTTGACATTTACTATCGAGGTGTGGACTTTATAGCACATTCTACCATTCCCTTTTCTCGCAACAAAAACACAGTCTATATATATATATATATATATATATATATATATATATATATATATATATATATCGTTAATAATTGTATAGTAAAATGTACTTAGATTCAACACTTTACTGCAGTTTCACCGCATCACCAATCTTTTAAAAGTGTACTCTACTGACACCAATCGAAATTGGTTGTCCAACATCTGCTGTCTTAATTCGGTTGGATGTCATTTGATATATATATAATATATATATATATATATATAACTAATTATATATATATATATATATATATATATATATATAAACATATATATGTAGATAGATATATAATTAGTTTTTTTAATAAACGTATATTTAAGATAGCGATTCTCGCAGCTTTCTCTCTTTCTCTCTCTCTCTCTCTCTCTCTCTCTATATATATATATATATATATATATATATATATATATATATATATATATATATGTGTGTGTGTGTGTATCTAGGCAGCATCTTCTCTTGCAGGCAAGTATTGTTGAATATAAGAGACAACTTATGTCTGGATATCCTTTGGTAGATCCCTTCAATAGTCCGAATCAGGATCTTAGTTTCGGAGGGGGATTGGCTGATGAATTTGCCATAGTTTTGATTTGTGTCCCAAGTACTTTTAGACCCATCCGAGTCCATCTTCAGGGGAATAAGGATAATCAGGTGTAGACCATGTGTTAGCATTATAGATTGTTTTGGCATGAAATTATGTAATATGTACGAAACTATAGTTACAATTATAGACATTTTAGTATATTATTACTGGTATTAAAGTGAATTCTGTTAATTAGGTTTTTTTTTTAATATATAGGGCTTCTAATATATGGAGTTTTTACTTGTTAGTACTATATTTTAAGATTTTAGTATTTTCTACTAGAAGTTTTCTGGATTCCGATCAAGGGGCAAGAATGGTCGTTAGTAAAGTGTTGGGCTATGGCGCTAGTATCAGACAAATGCATCGTCAATCTATCTCTCTCTTTCTCTCTCTCTCTCTCTCTATATATATATATATATATATGTATATATATATATATTACCCAAATGAATAGATGCGAAAGTTGTTTTCCGTCTTTCCTTACTATATAAACATCAAAACAGCTTGTGCTTATTTAATTCTATTATACGACTAAACGTTTTACAATACCGTATATATAGTAATCTGCAAACACTCGCAAGCAGCTTTAGGTATTCCTAATTTGCATAATTATTTTTTACAGCTTCTAATAAATCAATATTCTGAAATATGCAGTTGTAATTTTGCATTGTCATATTTTAGTATGCATACCCAATATTTTCGTCGATAGTAAAACGTCTGATGTTGCTGTGATACTGAGAACAGATATTACACTTAAATCTCATGTTGGCCCTGGAGGGAAAATGTAATCAATGTCAGTTGTTTGTTTTTATTGTTTTAGTTTTGCACCCTTACAATCTTTTTTTTATTCTAAAAACGAACCTTGATTTCCTGAGAAGCCTATATTCGAATGATCCTGAATTGATATATTAATCGGCTATGAGCGAAACGGCCCGTAAAATATGTGTCGAAGTTTTGAATTTAAACAAAAAATAGGCAGTAAAATTAATAAAATATTTGTCACTGATATTTAGCCTAATATTGTCTATTTATATATGCTCTATTGTTATATGTTAGCAATCATCGAGCTTTAACCTTGAAAAGGTTTGTCAATGAAAAAAATAGAAAGTATATGCATACACACACATTTTCCCCACATCTCTCACTCTCTCTCTCTTTCTCTCTCTCTCTCTCGCTCTCTCTCTCTCTCTCTATATATATATATTATTTAAATGTTGAATTAAATAACGATAGTTGAATTATCGCTTAATAATAATAATCCATCGTGATAATGTAAACCTCAATATATAGAATAGAGCAATCGATAAAAAATATATGGTCGCACATACTACCCTGTAAATATATCTTTTTTCTTATTTTTTCTTTATCTATCAGAATGAGTATCAGGTTACATTTTGGCTTTTAGGACGTATTATATTTATGGTAGGGGAGATTTGTTTCTATTTAATCTTTGAAAATCGATGGATTAAGGATATGAGGCTCCTTGCTCTGAACGTTTTGATGTTTTAATAAATATTGTATCTTTACAATTCTTTATTCTCATCTTTCACCTCTAATATATAAATATATATATATATATATATATATATATATATATATATATATATATATATATATATATATATATATATATATGTAACATTATTTATCAATTTAAATGTCGGTGCGATGCTGTATACGTGGGAAGTACAGTGCAAAGGTTTGAATCCAGAATAAAGCAACACATCCCCCCTGCCATACGCCGGGGCCGACTAAATAATTTAAATAATTTAGTCAACACATCCGGGTCTGCTATTGCTGACCATCTTATAAATAGCGCCGAATGTGCGTCGACGTACACTAGTGACTGGTTTTCTGTCATAAGTAGATCGCATTCTCTATTCCACCTCAAACTCCTGGAAGCCATATATATCAAGTCAATCAAACCCTCCCCTTGTAAACAAAAGTAGTGGCTTTTAGGACTTAATGTGATCAACTTGTGACCCTCTTCCCCATATATATATATATATTTTCTCCCAAACTTGTCACTAGTTTCCATTATAAATTTCTTTTCAGTTTTTAGTCGTATTTAATTACTTCCACGTTAATACTCTGATGAGTGTGGACGAAAGCCGGCTTAGTACATTCATTAATTTTTTAAATTTCCTCTCGTTTTTATACTTG
This sequence comes from Sepiola atlantica, assembly GCA_963556195.1. Classification (NCBI taxonomy): domain Eukaryota; kingdom Metazoa; phylum Mollusca; class Cephalopoda; order Sepiida; family Sepiolidae; genus Sepiola; species Sepiola atlantica. The sequence continues at coordinate 16,142,471 of OY744515.1, forward strand.
TTCAATTTCATTCTACCCCCCCCCCACCCCAAATGTCCCAAACGTCTGCATTCCTCGCCGTTATATATATATATATATATATATATATATATATATATATATATATATATATATATATATTATGTGTGTGTGCGTGTGTAACAAGCGGCAGCAGTTTCCCGGGAAAATTGATTAAATCCCTAATCGCATACCCTAGAAGTAAATTGACGGGATATAACTGGAAATACTCTCTTCACGATGTAAAGATATTGGTAAATATAACTATGTGATATTAAAATTAAAACACTTTTTGAATTTGCCGTAGGGTTGTTTTTTTTAGGGGGTGGGGTTCTTTGTTTTAATTTACAATAAAAGAATAGAATCAAATGACTCACTGTTTAAATTGTTTGCTTCACGGATCGCGCGTGTATGTGTGCGTTTGAGTTTTTTGTTTTAGGAGGGGGGGCCTTTGTTTATAATTTAAACCCCCAAATAAATTGAACTGAAAAGAATAGGATTTTTTCATGCAAAATGCTAATTTTCTATCAACGGTGTAAAATAATACGTGTAAATAAAACTCGGTGTAATTGAATAAAACAACAATGAGAACGAATAGTGAATTAATGAGATGTCATTTTGCAAAACAATATTCAAATGAGTAAACCTTGAGGCGTCGATTGCATACGTATCATCAGTATATTAGAAAGCTATTGCTCTTTGATTTTGAACATGAATTTAGCGTTTTAATCTCACTGTCAGTGCGATAAACGTTCTAACTTTATTAATATACAGAATATATATGTATATATTTTATATACATTTATTAACGTTCACATAAAAGTTGATGTCGTAGCTGAATAGTGTACAATAAAAAATAAAGCTCTTAATTTAATATCATATAATCATAGTTATTTAGAAACGATTTAATATTTCATTCAAAAACACTTTCTTATCAGACAATTATTTCTGACCATTTCAGAAGATATACATTTTAATGATATACAAAAAATCACAAACACACACAAAAAAAGCTTCATCAATCAAAATGCATTCATATTCATTTAGTTGATATATTTCTGTTCTTACATTTTCTTTTTCGACCCCAAATCTTGACTTAAATATGTTTACTTGTTCATGATATATAACGTCTATTATATCTATTTCAGCTTTTAGGTTAAATTCATACGTGATTAAAAATAATACACCAAAATGTACACATAAAATAATAATTAATTAGCACCAACAACAATAATCCATTTTTCTGTCATTTTTACTTCTTTTCTTCGTGCTTACTTTCTTTTTTTCTTTATTTCCTTTCTCATAAGGATGCCATTCACCATATAACTGTTTATTAATGGCGTATAAATCACTTCCGGTCTTATAATAAATAATTTTGTAGTAATCTGATTAAATCACTATTTTTTATTAATTTTTATTTTAACTATCATTCTATCCTACTACGTCATCAATAATTATTACATTGTAAAAAATACCAAAAAACACGTAATTCAAAATTTACTCAATTATTACTCTCAGTAAAACTAAACTCCCTATTTTTGTTTATTTATGATTCATGATTTATTATTTCAATCCTTTATTAGTATTACTAGAATAGTGTATATTATTTTTCAGTACAGTTAAAGAAAAGTTTGTATCGATCCTAAAAATGATTGACATACAGGGTGTTACAGCAAAATCCGACAATTTACAAAAATAAAACGACATAAGCAATAAAAACAAAAGTTATATAAGCAGAGACCCAACAGTTTATATAGCAACAGTTAGAGCTACATATTACGTTTTTTCTAATGGTGATCATTTCTATTTCAGTTATATTAATATAATAGAAAAAAATATAAAATGTAGGGAACAATTTCTCACAAATTTACAAAAAATCCGGTTTTATTTGCATACAATTGTTTCGGTTTACCATCAAGATATATTTAATGCTCGAAACGTATAAGGCATTTATTTTTCTTGAAGAAGCTATCATCAGTGCTCGCAAAAAGAGGGTTAAAACTGTATTGCATCCCGCATTTATTTATATTTTATATTTTGTTTTATTATATATTGTTTCCATAAAATATCTTTATTTTATTTTTTTCTTCAATTGAGAAGTTTACACCCGTACATACAAATCGCGGCATCTTCGTACCACATGTTTTAACCATCCAGCATAATTGCTTTTACAGTTTGCCATTAATATAGATGTTCGCTTAAACTACAGTTAAATATGAGATTAATATACTTACTAACCGTTATTGTGTAGGTCTTTTTTCCTTCTAGTAGCCTTCGATCTACCGTTTTGAGTCGTTTTTTATGCTTCTTAAACAAAGTTCATAATTACATTGTTTAATAGACATTTCCGTATCCGGTCATCTATTCGTAAACAAACATTACTGTGTATACAATCCGAATAAATTATTCTAACAATAATTCTAAGCTTAATTAAAATAAGTTACATCATAATAGTATTTTATTTACCCCCTCTCTAGGAGGTTAGACACAAGGTCTAGTTTGGGTATTTGGTGAAAATATTTCTGTGGAACGAACTGGATTCGAACCCGGCACACCTAGGAACTCAGTCCGTGTCGTTAACCACTTAGCCACCGTGAGTATGTAGATTGAATGTCTTCTGTATATCTTATTTTAATTAAAAAATATTTTAAAATATAGATCTATTAGTCTAATTTTTTTTATCTATTGTTTACATCTATGAGTCTTCTATTTTTGCTACATATCACTTGAAATGTCTAACCTGACGCAAACTACAACTGTTTCACCGAAATTACCAGATATGCTTACAAAGGTCGTACTTTTTTTATTATTCCATCAATCCTATGAAGCAAACTAGTAACATTAAAACGAAAAGCTGCTGACGATCCATGTGTTGCATCAAGAGTAGTTTACGGTCAGCAGGACATTGACGTTTTTATGAGTACAATACGAGCTAGATTGCGATCAAAATATCCAATTTTGGTTTCGTCCGAACAAATAAAGTTATTTTCATGAAGTACAAAGCCGCTAAAACTGTTGACTAACTAACCTCGTCCTAGAATGCTTCGTTTTGTTAATTGCGTTCCATTCTTACGTATCTCATTATTAAAAGTTATTTTAGAAATCGATTTTCCAGATACCTTCAGCCATTTTGCATCTCATGCTATTGTATCCTTGGATTCATTTGATAATTTCTCTATTCGGAAGAAACCCACACCCGTCCCCGTTCATTTAACATGTTCAGTTATACTTATTTGCATTTCAAGATTTGGGGGGAAATTTTCGTTGTGAGGAAGTTTAAAACATGAAATAGAAATTTCAAACGGACTAGTGGATAATCACCGCGAAAGACTATTAACAATAAGGACACAGACACATCACTAAAACAAGAACAAGATATATCGATCAATTTATACGACCATAATCATTTCGTGTAAATAAACTTTACTGAACATTTTCATACGGGAAAGGAGAGGATGTAAGGCGAAGAGAGAGTGGGGAAATTGTGAGCGGAAGTTGTATGTGTGTGCGATGGGTGAAGTGTGTAAATACAGGAGAAGGTAGATATTAGTATGTAACTATAGAAGTAAGAGGCAAGTAGTGGGAGTGAGCCAAGAGTACGAGGGAGGAGTAGAATGGCCGGGGTGGGGAAAGATGACGAGGGGGAGGCGATGAGAAATGCTAGAGAAAAAACCACGTGGGGATATTAAGAATAGAAATAAAAGCATTTTCGCGACAGTTCAATTCGTGTTCTGTTCAATAAAGCTGATTTACAAAAAATGATTGCGATCGTATTTATCGACCGAAATATCTTGGTTCTGTTTTAGTGATGTATTCGTGTCCTCATTTTTACTGGCATGTTTGCATGCTTATACACTAGTCCATGTACTAATACTCCAACTTTCGTCTTGTAAACAGTAGAGATTTCATAACGTTGCTGTTATATTAAATTCCTGTTAAATGAGAGCGTTATTCCTCTGATGTATGTTTAGTTAAAAGAAGATTTTATTAGGAAAGCATTTACGAAAATGTTCCTGCTTCTATTAAATTATATATCACGTCTTCATCTTCGGATGGTTACAACAACGTGACCACTGCCATACTAGCTAAGATCAAAGTGTAGTATCTGTTCCGATGGATACTACACCCCATGGACTGGTATTGTCTTGGCCTTCGGGGCTTGATTTACGCCGGTCTATGGGTCTGTCCTGTGCAGTTCTAGGAGGTCCACCCTCCCAGGCTTCGCCTCCCCTCTTTGGGGAGGAGTAAGTTTATTGCTTACTGCCTGAGGCGCCCCTACCGGGGAATGCCGACGGGGCTGCCCAGGCAATTTTTGATGGTCAGAGTGCTCACCTCTTCGGCGCTGGCTTTTCAACCCCCACTTTCCGACCCGACCTTGGGTCACATCTTACTTGTGGGAGTAGGATAAAACTGGCCTTGTGCCTAACTCCTGGAGAGGAGTAAATAATACTACTGTTATTAGAAAACGGGTCCTTGAACAGAGTGATTATCCCAACCATGCCAATACCACCTAACACCCCTTTCTTGCCATTTCCTTTATTTGGTTGTGATGGTCCTCTTTATTTCAGCAATAGTTTTGTGATTGTTTTGATAGACGTTATCTTTGAGATGACCCACATATAAAAATCTGGGTGTGTAAAGTTTCGATGAATGTGAAGCCCATTCAGGACCACAGCTCTTACCGATCAGATGATCTCAAAAGTGTTCCCGCAACGAGTCATCTGATGTTTGCGGGCTTGTCTTATTTTGTTGAAAGCACACTCCATCTCTCACTTTTTTGTCTGTCCAAAGCTGCCCCAAACTTATTAACCACTAGATAGCACTCAGTCTTAAGCAATGCAGGGGTGGAAATTTTTAGCATATCATTGATCTGTGATAAAACAAAAATTGTTGGGCATTTCATGCCTAATACTTGGTGGGCAAGTCACACTGAAGTTTATTTATATCAAATATTGTTGGATTGCGGAAAGGATTCTGAATTTTATTAACGCTTCGATGTGTGGCATTTTTGACAGGTCACCCTTAAGAAGTTTACCCTGACGTCTGAAAGTGTAGATTACACCTATTGATGAGACGATAACTAAAGTGTTCCACACATCATCGAATGGCAACAAAACAAATATTGTTGGACATCTATGACAATAACGTTGTAGACAAATCTAACATAATGATTCCATTAAGATAATTTTAGCGGATTACTCTATAGAAGGTAACGCTGACCTCTGAAAGTATAGATCACACCTTGTACTAATGAGGCGATCACCAAAGTGCCCACGAGTTGTGGATTTTATTAAGCATTCCGTGAGTAGCGTTTTTATTTGATTTACCCTGTATGAAAATGTGCAAAAGTTCATATTTTGAAAATCATTATTTCGTTCTTTTTTCGACTTAAGCGGGTTTTCGCGCAAAATAAAAGTTTTAATACTTTCATACTATAAGTTTCTTGTATAACCATTAAAAATAAGAATAAAAAAAATGAGAATGAATTTCATTTTTCTTACTTCTTTCGAAGAGTATAACACACATTCATGAAATAGATATCAATAATGAATTTCTTTGACATTTTCGTCATCATGACAAAAGTAATATCACACATATAAATGATTGAGTTGTCTCTTATTTTGTACCCTTTACATCGATTAAAAGAAAATTGTTATAAAAGAACTGGAAAGTCTGCGATAACACTAAGCTCACTACTCATATTCGTTACGTTGATGACACCACCCTCATTGCCGCTGTCTTTGATAGGTTGGAGCTTTTTACTTCCGAGGCCGAAGCCTATAGCGAGAAATGGGGGATGTAAGTGAACCCAGGCAATTGCAGACCAATTTTTATCTGATAATAATATCACGATAGACAACAAGACGGTTGAAAAAAAAAAAACGAATAATGTGTGTTCCTTAGCTCCGTGATTCCAGGATCCTCATCTGGCATTAGATGCATAGTAAATAGAAACTTGTGCATTTGGACGTTTCAAAGAAGAAATATAAAGGAGGAAGCTCATATCAACGTCTTTACAATACAATGATAGTTTCTGTTGTTGCATATGCAAGTTAAACGCGGACTATACTGGCATAGTATGAAAGGAAGCTGAATGTTTTTGAAATAAAATCTTTAAGAATTATCCTTCGAATAATTTTGCGTGATAAGCGAAGAAATGCAAATAGGAGAAAGAAGTTTAACATTAACAGATCTATCAACGATATTATTCGATAAAGAGATTAAAGTGTTTAAACATGGTTCCCGGCTACCAGACTCCAGCTATTTAAAGAAATCACACATAAAAGATTGACTCGATGAAAATTCAAGCGGATGACCACCAAAGAGATGGGCGACCAGATATGTAAGAACTTATGTACCGTTTCTGACAGTTGAAAAACTGTCCAAAGACTGTGATAAGTGACATCATTTTGTTTTCAAGCATGTGACGAAGCTTTCTAAAGTAGTTGTATAAATTAAGCAGGTCGATTTGCGTGATAGTTTTAATATTTTATTTCTAGATGAGTTTCCAAAAGATGCAGGAGTTGATCTGTATAAAAAGCTTTCGATTTTTGACGTTTGCAAAATGTTAGTGAATATTCCTTGTAAAACTTCAGAATGAGTATCTTGATAAAATTACAACCAGTGTAGATTGTCAGTTGAGTGATGATGAATATTATGAGAAGATTGAAAATAATAAATGACTGAATAAAATTTGATGTTATAAGGTTAGGTTTGTAACAAGTGTTTATGATATTAGATTTGAAAATGATCATGTTGTAATCCCTAGCAGAACAATATTGTGGCACCCTATTCCACAGATGGAAGTTTCTTGGAATGTCCGTTTTATGTTAGATACACGGAGAATGGAAGGTTATTTCTCGTTCCGGCAGGAAGACGAGTTTGTGCTGTAAAAGTTTTACAAAGAAAAACCAGAGATTGCAGATCAGTCGAACACCTTCTATAGAAATAACGATAGAGTGGAGAAAGACTAGCCACATCTCTTCTGTCGGAAACGGATCGTAGGGAACAGAAGAGATCATCCCTTACTAGATTGCGAAGTCAAGTTTTATTATTGCTCTGTGTTGTGGACCTGGGTAAGGCCGAATGAATGACACAGGAACACATGGTTTAAATGAACAAAGGTATATATTATATAATAGAAAGAAAGAGATACAAGGAGATGTTGATCTCAACCGCCATTGCCGGTTTGCCTGGGAAGAAGAGGACAAGTGTCACGTGCTTCCCGTATTTATAAGGTGGACGAGTCCATTAGTTCTCCGTAGGTAGGTACGGCACCATAACACTCTGAACGGCACCTCCTATGATATGGAAGCAGTACTCTATCTTAGAACGTATCTGATTCTTATGCAGGTAGAGGATTGCATCTGAAGTACTTCCTGGAGCGGTAGAATGATCCAACCGTTTTCTCAGCAACTTTAGCAATGAATTTGAGATATGTCTTCTATTTCAGGTCTGGAGTGAGGGTCAGTCCTAAGAGGCTTTCTCAAGGAGGAAGTCATTCATTTCAACTGGTATAAAGCAAATATACAAGCGTTGGTGGTGAAAGGAGAGAAGCTTTGTTTTAGAGGTATTAAATATAACAAGACACTTTTCCCCATTGCATCACATGCTCCAGGTTTAAAAAAGAGAGAATCAAAAAGATATTGATCATCAATGTTCTTTGAAGTGGTGCCATAGATGATTGTCGTCTGCGTAGAGGTCAAGAAATGATCTCAGAATATGATTTGGATTATCATTGATGAAGGTCAGGAAGAAAGTTGAGCCCAGAATGTATCCTTGAGGCACACCGGCATTGAGACTATGTATTTCAGACTTCTGTCCATCAACAGCTACTATTGTAGACCTATCAAAGAGAAAGGATTTATTTGGATCTTACTAGAGCGATAGAATTATCCAGCACTTATCCAGCAATTTTCCAGTAATAGATTGGATACGTCTTCAATTTTATATCTGGAGTGAGAAGCAGCCATAAGAGTTTATCAAAGCATTTTTAAATAATAGCGGTTTCATTAATTAGCAACTAGTCAGCCATTATTTTCTTCTGCAGATAGATACTATAGACATCACGTCTTAATGAGATATTTTTGTCCATAGATCTTATTGGGAATAGGTTGATTAAGAATGCTTACTTTGTGTGCTAAATTGTACGAAACTTGTGTCTGGCTAAGAATAGTCAAATATCGATTATACGGTTAGCTCCCAGTTAAATAACTTATGATTAGTCAGTAAAACGTTGTTTCATCTATTTCTACATTTGGTAACATAAGTTTTGGATATCTTTCTAAGATTATAATCTTTTACAATTTTCTCTTTTATCATTTCTTCAAAAACCACAGAAATAGCATGTCAGTGTTTGTTCTTATAATGTCTCACTTTTTTTTATATTATTAGGATTATTCGGACTACCAATCCCAACTTGCTTATTATTTTTACAACGTTTTGTCAAATGAAACACGACAGTTTTAGGTGCATCTTATCAGACCTCAGGATTGTATACGGAACACTTTATTTAATCTCGTTCTGTCAGTCATGACTGGGTAGAAGTGTTAATTATTATTCTATTCTTAGTTATTACCACCTGTGGTAAGGATTGAACCTTCAACCTTCAGAAGACTGTCACTCAGAACTGATTGTTGATCAACGATTTTGACCGTTGTCCCACCGGTCCATATGTTTTGCAGTGTATACATTTTAAAACAAATGTCTTACTAAGGGTTTGCTATTAGTTACATTTTAGTGTATGTTTCTTAAGAATAGATAACCCTTACCCTAACCCTAACCCTACCCTAACCCTTAAGTTCAAGCTATAACTGACTTTACAATAAATTCGGTCTATTATTTATTTTACATTGTATGCTATTTAAAAATAAATGTTTTCTGGCTTATTACTTACGTTCAGTGTATCTTATTTAGAATAACTGTGTTTTAAGACTCAAGCAATAATTGACTTTTGAATGAATACGTCTTAAAATAAATGTTATAACGTTACGGCTATTAGTTACTTTTGTGTCTAAATTTCGTAATATTCAATGATGTTTTTATGTGAATCGAATTCCGCGTGATCTTCAGTGAAAAGATCGTGAATGTCTTTTGCAAATCAGGAATTTTCGCAGGAAGTTAACTTCATTTAGAACAATGTACGTGTAATTTTGATTTTCACCAAAGAAATGTCTTTTTTGCGGAATCCAAACATCTCAGACGTGAAAGCAAGCGTTCTTTCCATAAGTCGTTATTCAAATACGTGACAAAGAATCAAACAAAAACCGAAATGAATGAAGTATGGTTTCTTTGAGTAAAGTCATAATGATTCTTTGAGTTTTGTTCGATTTTCACTTCTCTCCACATTTTCTTAGTTGTGTGTTTTCCAGCTGACTTTTTTCTCACATCGAATAGATATCAGTTTCATCGATAGTTTACGAGACAAAAATAGCAAAGAAACTGTAAGTTTACCTTGTTTTTCTTTGATATGCAGATATCTTTAGACGCACATTTGATAAAATCTTTGTTCATTAGGTATTTTTTGAATCGATCATATTAATGACAACATAAGATATATCTACTGTTTGACAATCTAAATTAATGGCGATTCCGTTATGAGAAGAGATTATTTTCATACTAATTTTTCTTTTGTTTCATTGCTGGCAACAATTATTTCACTATTCCATAAACCGCGGCAATACACGCAGTAAATTAAACACAGAAAAATAATAAAAACTTACAAAATCACTCGAGATTCTATAAAACCTTTATTATTATGTTATGGTAAATGGTGTAATAGTACATGCATATTAGCCTGTAGTGTGGTATTGGATGCGCGTGTATAAAACTTGTGTTAAAACGGTATTTCTCACATAAAGTTCTAATAAGCAGAAAGTGGAAAATTCCAGTAGAAGTTAAAACCTGGAGTTAGGGCTGCGTGTCAGGATATTACGTCATAAGCTTAAATCGCCAAAGACACGTAATGGGTAAGCTGAGAAAATCTTCATCTTTATTTTCTGAACCGCGCGCGAGAGAAATACAGAGGAAGAGAGATAGAGAGAAAGAAAGATACAGAAAGAGAGAGATAGAAAGAGAGAGAGAGAGAGAGAGAGAGAGAGAAAGGTAGAGATTGGGCGAGTTTGGAGCAGCTGCTCCGTTCCTTAAAACAGGTATGAGTTTGGAGTATTATGTATGTACACGGTACACTGCAAAAACAAAAACGAACCGAAAATGATCGTGTGCTATCATTTGTAATAAATGTTACAACGACCGTTATTGAAAAGAAAAAAAGAACAGCAATTTAAAATGATAGGCGAACGAATGAACTACTGCTACGTGTGATCTACGCCACCGAGACCCAAGCTGTGTATTTGATGTTCTGCCGTCCACGTAATCTACTGGCGACAAGAATTGGTCTAATCTCACGCTACATATCAACACTATTTATTCTCCAGAATCAATGTACAAATCGCTTTGTAACAAACAACTTGCGTAGGTGACGTCTAGTCCACATTAAGGACACATCCAACCTCCACATCTGGTTTTATACGTTTTGCAAATAAAAGGTCAATAATACAATAAGTGCTTATATAACTTGACCGCGTTCTACTGTGAGTTAGATTTGTTTCCTTATATGGCTTCCTGACTAGGCTGTCTGAAGATATAGGCTTCTTGACCTAAAATTCATCAAACATTGATCTTTTATTGTTTTCTTTCTCTTTTTGCAAAACTCAACAATTTCCCTCCCGACCCTCCCCTTCCCCCTCCCCTTCACCATCTTTTCACCATTTTAAATACGTGAACATATAAAGAACTTGAAGCATAATAACTTTTACAAAAATGACCGGATTAGGCATTAAATAATCCGAGGAGGGTTGATAAGCCGTAAAACAAAATAACGTAATCAATCCTTGTTTATCATTTGTTTAGTCTATTCTTGTGGGCTGGTACTACTACTACACTACGACAGAAGACATGCGCAATAATAGAAGTATGTTTTCAACAGACTGGCTGTGATAATTTATCGTCTTTTTTGTTTATTTTGCAAATTCAGATCAGCATAATATTTGGACTTGTCAAACCGGATTAATTCTTAAAACAGACTGATTTAATGTCAGGTGTAAAAAACATAAACAACAGTCCAATGACAAGTATCACCAGGTATTCTTACAAAATAACACCAACAGTACAAGCAGACATATTTTATATTAAAAATATTTTGTCTGAAAGTAAGTAAAAAAAAATTCCTTAAAACCTGATTAATAAGTTTAGTACGTTACCACTGGAAATACATTTAATGTCCGAAAACCTTGATCTATGGAAAGTGTATATTTTGTTTATAACAGAAAAATAGAAAGTTGACCGTACGTTTACTTCCGGTAGCTTCGTAACTCTCTTCACATTCCATGAGCGATGTTTCTGACAAAGAGGGAAGAATTGCTGTTTTCTGAGTCGGAATCTATCCATCTCACACTTATCGTTGGTTAGTTTTTTTTTACCATTAAGTAGTATTTTTTTAGCTCCATACATCAAGTTGTTTCATGCCATGTCTGGAGCGATTTCTATTAAAAATTAAATTGATTTTTTTTTCTTTCATACATGATACTCGTTGCTTAGCCGAAAAATTACATTTTTGAGTTGAAAATAACTATTCATATACTATACATTATTCTCTTAGACTTTATATTTTTGTATATTACAGAATTATTAATGTCAGTCCCTAATTTAGAAACAGAACAAATTTTAAATGTCGTTTGATCTTTCTCTATTATCAAAATGTAACAAACATTCTAGACACACTTATAGCATTAGCGTTGCTTGTAATCCTATAAAATCGATGAGTTCGATTGTAGAAGACACTAAGTATCAAAAGGAACAATTTGAAATACTACCCACAAAAACATCAGAAACACGTTTTATATGATGAGCAAACGTACAAAAAAGGTAACGGAAAATCGCTTAATCCGAGAAAAATAGACTTCAAAACATATTAAAAATATAGTATTATTTCCATGATCACATGGTAACATTTGACCTTCTAGTTATCCAGATCTCAATCTTCTGAACTACTATGTATAGAGCGTAGTTGAGAAAATATTAATGAGAACTCTCATAACACTAAATAATCCCATTAAAATGTTCCAATATGAACAAGGACCATCCGATCCTAGCATGTAGGGCATTCCTACCTCAAATGAACGCCGCTATTGAAGCTGAAGGAGAATTTAATGAATAAAAATTAATGAATACAAGTTTGGAAGATTAAATTTATTTAGTAATAACGCCTTATTACCTGTTTTTAAGCGTCATTTGTGTGTATGCATAAATATGTCTTCAAATACGTTACGCACCTAATATTCAACCGCTTTAAAAACTACAAAGACTTGGTAATGAATCAATTTGCATATAATTGAGACAAGATTAAAACGCTCAATTTTAACGTGTCATGGTAGAAAAGTTACATTTATTCTAAAACAATTTAATTTAGAAGCCCTGACAGTACAGCATTCAAAAGACTTTTTTTTTTTACTGAAATCTTAAATTTTTTGGAATATAATACTTTTTTTCAGATGTGACCAGGATTGTATCATGATTTTATCTTCCGTTTTATTGTTGTTAAATCCGCGTGAACAACATATATTTTCATATCCCAGTATTCTACAAGCATCGCGTTCACAAACTCAAGATTTGAGTCACTAACCGAGAGCGCACGACGCGGACTTAACAACAAAGATAAAAAAACATGATACAATTATGCTAATCTCTGAAGAAGAAATTTCAGATTAAAGTTAGAAAAATGTCCGTATTGTATAGGCTTCTAATTGCAATTATTTTAGTATTACGAACTTATCAATGCTTTTATGTGAACGGCATATATTTACATTTATTTGTTGTTTTTTTGTAAGAAATAAGTATAAATACAGTTTTGTAAGAATTAAATATAAACATTTTAATGGGGGAAATGACACGAAATCAACTTAACAATCCGTGTTTTGTTTCAATTTGAAAAGGCTTGAGTAATGTTAGATACATTGTTTGAGTTATCAGATACAGTGCTGCGCTAAACACGTTCATTTCACGTGCTAGCACAATTAAGATAATGAATACACTTCGTCTTATTAAGAAATCTACCAGTATTATATGTCCATAAAGCCAACATTCGCTCGTGTATGAAGTATTATTGCCACATCTGGGCTAGTGCACAAACCACTAGACCCCCTCACTATCTTGGACAGGTTGTGAAAATGTGTTTCTAATCCCATAGGTCCCGCACTGTCAGCTAAGCTTCAGTCCCTGTCACATCACCGCAGTGTTGCATCCCTGTGCATGATTTACAACTACTTCCACGGAATGTGCTCCAACGAACTCACTACATTCATACCTCCCTTAATGAAAATATCCTGATGCATTTGACGAGGAACAAAATCACACCCCTTCACTATAGATGCCATTAGATACAGTAGATTTTCTACGCTAATAGGTTCTTTTTCCGGACCACTTGCGTTTAGAATTCCATCCTTGCTTCCTGCTTCTCCGACCGTACCATCATGGAATTTCAATATAATGCGAACAAACATATTTCTGTCCAACTCTCTGTCAATGTTCATCTATAGATCTAGCCTTTATCACACTAGCCTCTTACACTTCAGTGGCAATATGCCTTGTTTAAGGTAAACAAACTTTAACAAAATCAGAAGATAATATTGGTGACATGAAATTTCACTGATAATATAGGAAGAGGCTCTCCGAAAATTATTTGTTTTTATGTTCTGGAATTTTTTAGCTGAGGTTTATGATATGTATTATTTAGATTATTTGGACTATTGTTCTCATGTTCGATGTTATCCTCGCAACGTTTCAACCGACGTAACGAGAGCAAGCTACCCTATGTGGATTAAACAAAGGTGTCGTTCAAAATTCTGCACAAATTCCCGAGTTCGACATAAATATTCCCGAGTGTGACAAGACACACTTAAAAAAGGTTGGAGGTTACATCGGCCGAAACGTGGTGCTAATAACATCCGAGATGAGAGCAATAGTCTGAATAATGCAAATAATACAAATGATCTTTTCAAAAAGCGTTGTATGCTTATATCACTTTCATTCTTCTGTATCCAGAGACCAAAATTTGAAAAATACGATATTTTTAAAATTAATTAAAACTAACTATTTTAAAGAATTCAACTTTATTCCATTTGACATGTGAATGGATTTAATCTGTAATTTAAGCTGATCAGATGTAATCAAACTGATTTCGTGGGCTAATCTTATTTCTTCTCTTGTGGTCTGATGCAATGGATGCGATTAGTGGATAACATCGAATCTACGACGTCATCTGAATGTTATGAATCAGCAGTCATACAAGATGAATGTGATTCCTAGGCAACGAGGCAAGCGACTAATACTGTATCAGCACACATCGAAGACAAACCAGGAAATTACTAATGTAATTAGTATTAGCTTTGCAATTCTCGGCTGTGTGGTCACGATGAATAGAAGAAAAAAAATGGAATTGTAAGTTGATAACTTGGAGAGAATACGTGTGACTTTGGCGTCACACATACTAATGCGTTTGATTATCATAACCAGATGTGGATATTTAAAAAAATAGATTGGATATTTTGAACAGAGACTGATAGGATAAAGCAATACAAATCAGTCCCTTTACAGTTCAAACACGACTTTCAGAAGTGAAATGAAAAGACATGTGACCATGTGTATTCGAATGTGTCGCGAGCAGATAATTTTTTAAAACTGAGTTTACTGTAAAAGAAAAATAGCGTTCACTTAATTCTTATATCCGGAATCAAAAACTCTCAATGACTGTTTTAAACTAATACTAGACGTACCCGTGACCCGTTGGGTCACAACCACTTCCACTATTTATTCCACTTTTATTTCATTCGAAATTTCATAGACTCTGACGTATATTTTGAAATATTGTTCTTGCATAACTAAATACAAGTCTCTGTACTTTTACATTATGCTGGTGTATGATGTAGAAGTAAAGAGACTTATTATGTTATTATCTAATAGTAAATTTAGTAAAATAAAGCAATTACGTAGCAACGCTTACATTAGCTGTGAGTCGCTTTCTCTAAATGCTCACATTATAAATGCTCACATTACAAATGCCCACATTACAACTATTACAAGAGTAAGTGAACTAACATACAGCGATGGAAAATTTATAGATTACTATATTATTTAGCTAATCATAAATTACGGCTAATTAAAATTGATTTTTTAAAATATAACTCAATCCCAGAACTAATAATTATTTAGCATATAATTTGTATTTTTAAAGTATATAGGAGAATATATATAGTAAACAAGCATTGATCCACTTATAATAATAGATATACAAGATCAGATTATATTCGAATTGTAGTAATTAATATAACTAATCATGCAACGTCCTATGATATCTCAATAATCTATATAGTAGCAACATATATCAGACTGTAGATAAGAATAATACTTAATCTAAAATAACGTTAAATCTATATACTATTAAAAGACTATAAGACACATTTCACATCCATCATATCATTCTCATATCATTTCTCTCTATGCAACGTATACCCTCATCCCTCACTTACCAAATTCCACTCCCATACATCATCAAACTTTGTACTGATAGATGCTTCCCTTGGTTGACAGTCGTAACACTCTGCTTGTTTTAGAGTTTAGAAATTATTTTTCTAAATACATAAGCTTGCTTATGTATGATTAATGAGGCTTGACATAAGGCTCAGCTACGTCTCCGTACACGAGGGAAGGATTCTGATTAGCTCCTATTAAGCAAGTGACATAGAGGGGTTAGAATCGAGATGCCAGTTGTTTGTGGGGATACATATGTAAAGTCTAGGTAGATAGGAGCGCTCGTCTATATATTGCTAAAACTGAGAATGCTGTTTGGTATCTTATTATAATCCTGTTACCATACATGCATGTTTTAGATGGTGGGACGAGAGTGAATAACTCAAATGCAAGGCAAATGATAAGTGAAGTTATCTTATTATAATCCTGTTACCATACATGCATGTTTTAGATGGTGGGACGAGGGTGAATAACTCAAATGCAAGGCAAATGATAAGTGAAGTTATCTTATTATAATCCTGTTACCATACATGCATGTTTTAGATGGTGGGACGAGGGTGAATAACTCAAATGCAAGGCAAATGATAAGTGAAGTTATCTTATTATAATCCTGTTACCATACATGCATGTTTTAGATGGTGGGACGAGGGTGAATAACTCAAATACAAGGCAAATGATAAGTGAAGTTATCTTATTATAATCCTGTTACCATACATGCATGTTTTAGATGGTGGGACGAGGGTGAATAACTCAAATACAAGGCAAATGATAAGTGAAGTTATCTTATTATAATCCTGTTACCATACATGCATGTTTTAGATGGTGGGACGAGGGTGAATAACTCAAATGCAAGGCAAATGATAAGTGAAGTTATCTTATTATAATCCTGTTACCATACATGTATGTTTTAGATGGTGGGACGAGGGTGAATAACTCAAATACAAGGCAAATGATAAGTGAAGTTATCTTATTATAATCCTGTTACCATACATGCATGTTTTAGATGGTGGGACGAGGGTGAATAACTCAAATGCAAGGCAAATGATAAGTGAAGTTATCTTATTATAATCCTGTTACCATACATGTATGTTTTAGATGGTGGGACGAGGGTGAATAACTCAAATACAAGGCAAATGATAAGTGAAGTTATCTTATTATAATCCTGTTACCATACATGCATGTTTTAGATGGTGGGACGAGGGTGAATAACTCAAATACAAGGCAAATGATAAGTGAAGTTATCTTATTATAATCCTGTTACCATACATGTATGTTTTAGATGGTGGGACGAGGGTGAATAACTCAAATACAAGGCAAATGATAAGTGAAGTTATCTTATTATAATCCTGTTACCATACATGTATGTTTTAGATGGTGGGACGAGGGTGAATAACTCAAATGCAAGGCAAATGATAAGTGAAGTTATCTTATTATAATCCTGTTACCATACATGCATGTTTTAGATGGTGGGACGAGGGTGAATAACTCAAATGCAAGGCAAATGATAAGTGAAGTTATCTTATTATAATCCTGTTACCATACATGCATGTTTTAGATGGTGGGACGAGGGTGAATAACTCAAATGCAAGGCAAATGATAAGTGAAGTTATCTTATTATAATCCTGTTACCATACATGTATGTTTTAGATGGTGGGACGAGGGTGAATAACTCAAATACAAGGCAAATGATAAGTGAAGTTATCTTATTATAATCCTGTTACCATACATGCATGTTTTAGATGGTGGGACGAGGGTGAATAACTCAAATGCAAGGCAAATGATAAGTGAAGTTATCTTATTATAATCCTGTTACCATACATGCATGTTTTAGATGGTGGGACGAGGGTGAATAACTCAAATACAAGGCAAATGATAAGTGAAGTTATCTTATTATAATCCTGTTACCATACATGCATGTTTTAGATGGTGGGACGAGGGTGAATAACTCAAATGCAAGGCAAATGATAAGTGAAGTTATCTTATTATAATCCTGTTACCATACATGCATGTTTTAGATGGTGGGACGAGGGTGAATAACTCAAATACAAGGCAAATGATAAGTGAAGTGGCGAGAGAAATTGCATTGTGTAAATAATTAAAGAGGAGAGAAAAAGAAGAGTAGAGAAAAGACAAAGAAATAGAAGGGAAAGAGGAAAAGAGGGCATAGAAGAGAAGGGAGGGGTAAAGTGAATAGAGAGAGGGTGGGAGAAAAGAGAAATACTTTATTATGTATTCTGAAAACACTCAACCACCTGAGAACGTGAATCCGGCGATAAAATGTTGCTATGGCTAGATGGGGCTATAAAACCGACATAACCATCTGCCTTCTACTGCCCAACCAGTGCAGCTTGAAAGATCTTGCAGAGTTCAACAATAACACAAAGGACTGCGTAAAAAAGTGTGACCATATGCTTTAAAGATACATAAAGAATAAGAAGAATGCATTCTGAAATCATTTGAACTTGTACATGAATATTTTAGATAGTGGGAGGAAAGGGAATGACATTAACAAACAAAAGCCGACTGAGGTAAATAATTAAAACAGAGAGAAGAAAGAGAAGAATCAGCGAAATAGGAGAGTGGGAGAAAAAAGAGAGGGGAAGAGAAAGAGTAGAAAGGAAAGAGAGAAAAATGAGAGAGAAGAGAAGAAAGAAGGTCTATTATGACATCACTATGTATTCTGAAATCCGTTGACTTAATTAAATTAGATGTGTTGAAAAGCAAGTATGTTGTATTTATTCATCTAAAGCACAATATTCCAACGTTTTTCAGTGCGTCAAGGGTCATCTAATACTATATAATTCTTTATTCCATCAAGTTCTCGAATGTTAGAATTAGTTTGCCTAAGCGTGAATATTTTAATTATCTTACCAAAACTCTTTCCGTCACACTTTCCCGAGTTTCACTGACGACCTCTACTAAAATAGATTTGATAAAGTTTGTATATAGATACACGAAATAAAATATATGCATTTTGATTTTCGTGTGAGCTTATAAATAGACGACATCTATGAATTCATTGATGTTTATTTATTGTGGAGTTTGGTTTGCCTGTAACCATCAAATTCGGCCGGTTTAAGCGACCATGCTTAGTTGAAGTCTGATTAACTTTTACGAACAACTTTTGTAAGGTCAGTTTTTAAAAATTTATTTTTATCGATTGCTGATTGATTTAAAATCGAAGTTTGAAAAACGGTCTAATTAATTAATTAATTAATTATTATTAATAATAATAATAATAATAATAATAA